>JBBYHK010471920.1:0-19926 GCA_038382065.1 Adansonia grandidieri | reverse complement strand
AAATTAATCAAAACATTTTTTTAAGTCTAAATTAGATTAAAAGGGTCAATGTCATTTGATCACCCTACTCCTCCCTAGTTGTTGGCCAATATCACCATCAGCCATGCTATTTGTTGGAAAATCATTTCAGCAATTAAACCAGCCACCCTATGCCCATCACATTGGCAGCAAGTTGCCCCTTACAGCCACCCTATAGCCATCATGCTGACATCACTTTGTCCCCCTTGAGAAATGGCCAAAAACATCTCCAATTTGGCTCTAAAATGCTAGTATAAATGGACCAGTTTTATCTTAGCTGAAAAAGGTTAGATTCCAGCTTATTTTCAAAATCAACAACACATTTCTGCACCAAGAAAACCAAATCCCGTAGCTTTTCACTCACCACCCAAAAACAACCCCAAAACACTCACTTTTAACCACTACACATTCTAAAAATCACCCTCATCCATACTAGAACCAAAACCTCATTGTTTTTCTCTTTTTCTTACTTATTAACAACAAGGAAAAAAGAGAAATTCAAGCTTTCTCTATTGCTCCAATTATTTGGCCAAAAAGTGAAGTTTTGTTGGTATAACTTCTCACCTTATCACTTTTATTTTCTGTATTTTAGCATCTTCATCATTTTATGAGCTCTCCATGTTTCCATCACCTTTTTAGGATTATCATGCATTTTTATGGCTCTTGGTTGTGATAGTTTAGGATTTTGATGCCTTAATGCCTTTTTGATGTGCAAAATGCCTCATTTCATCCTCATTAGTTTGATATCTCTTGCTTATGTGTTTTATGCCATATCCATGCATCTTATTATCCTTAATCCATGTATGAATCATTAGCCTAACATATTTCAAGCACATTTATACATTAGCTTGCATGAATCATTGTCATTTATAGCTTCCATAACATTTTTTTGTCAAAGTGCATAACACTTTCTTTGTCTAGACCATTGGTAAAGTTAGCACCCCTATTCATGTTATGTGCCATCCCTTTGTATGTTTGTTGTCTTCTCCTTCTCAAAATACATGTTTAATGGTTGTCAAAACTAATTTTCAAAACCCCTCAAGCCAAGCATGTTGACCTTATCCAATAAGGATTAGCATGGACTTAGCTTTTTCCTTAAAGTTAGTAAAATATCTTGGGGAAAATTAAGTTTTCCAAATCTAGAATCTTGGTTAAACGAGATCAAATCTTTTGATTTTCCAACAAAAATGGCATTGCACTCATTCCTTAAACATTTGTGCCTCTTTTGAGTCAAAACTTGAGTGATATGATTAACTGGCTGTTTGATCATCCTAAACTACTCCATGGCTGTGCAAATGAGTTCGTGATGCTCATGCTACTCTTTCCGTTCAATCATGGACGTTTGAATGTCGATGACCTGAGTTTGGACCCAAAAACACAAGGAAAAATAAAAAATATCCCCAGCTTTGCTTTGTCCCCTATTGGCAGCACAACTGTCATAAATTGAAAGATCACTTTTAAAATCCTAAACGATTTTCATGAATTTTTTGATATTTTTCTCTCAAAATATGTCGAATTATCTTTAAAATAATGTCTTATTCACCCCCGGATCATTTTGGATGAGAGAGTTATGATTTTTCAAGTCTAACATGTATTCTGGTTAGGCCATTCAGGCCCATTAAATGATTTTTCCAAAATTTTCAAACATCTTTTCTAAAAGATTCATGAAATCCCCTTTTCAGAAAGTTATCACTTGCAATGTTTCGATACCAAATGAGTTAGAGGTAATTTTTCAAATTTTGACACACCTTGTCCCTTATATGCTCTACCAGCAGCTCAATTAGTCCAAACTTGAAAATTTATTCCCTCAGAAAATGACTTTTTAGGATATAGGGAATATTTTTAGGTTGACCCTCATTGAGTTACCTTTCAACGGTATCTTGTCCACCCTCTAAAGCCTTCAAACCAATTTAGAATAAATTTGGGAAGTAGGATAACGCGATGTTGTCTCCTATTTTCGATTATGGTCAAAATTGAGTTGTTTTCCTCGATTTTGCCTCGAGATATTCGAATGTCTTCGTATCACCCCGATCAAACTCAAGAACATGCTATGATCTCCCATAGGCTCGTACCAAGGAACAAACATACTTTACATTTTTACCATCCTCATTCACAATAATTTCTCTTGCCAAAAATCGTCGAAACACTCACACATTTCCTAAATCACAAAGTTTTGTCAACTTAAGTTTTCCAACTCGACTTCTCTAAAGAGTGTCAGATGTGTCACATTTAAGGATACTCTAATCTCGACCTTTCGAGGGGATACTCTAACCCCATTTTTAAAAATTATCAAGATTGAAAAAAAATCTTCCTTTGTCAAAATGATTTGTCATCCATGGGGATACTACAACCCCGACCTTCCCCTAGGGGATACTTTAACCCCGCTTTTCAAAATTGTCAAGATTTAAAATCTTCCTTTGTCAAAATTATTGGTCATCTACGGGGATACTCTAACCCCACCTTTCTGAAGGGATACTCTAACCCTATCTTCCAACCACAATTAATTTGTTTCTTTTTCTTGGACTTCTACGCATATGTCAAACCTTGTTTAATCAAGAAACCCAGATGCATCTAAAAAATTGTTGATTCGGTTATTCCCAGATAATCGATGCCAATAGCAAGATAAATTCCAATAGTTCACCCATTTTCTTTATCATTGCATTGAATGATCTATGTTATGTTACTTCATTTATTGCCTTACTAACATAATTTCTTCGTGATGATTATTTGCATTCATGCTTTCAAAACGTTTCAAATAAAATTAAAGGTAATGTTCTGTGTGGGTATCTCTCCAATGCCAAAGTGGAACATTCCATTTTCAAAGTAAATTCCAAAGGTCATTTTTATCGAAAATCTCTATATTCCCCATCTCTCCAGGGCGTATATGAGATTAAATCATTTGCATCAAAACCTGGATTTGTATTTCTATAAGATGCATGCATTAAAATGGGTTATATCAAAATAATGATGAGTTAAGATCAAAAGAATCAAGACCAAGATAAGACATAACTAGTAAAATACCGATTTCGGGCATCGCGAAAAGGTTCATACCTCATCGTGCATAACCAACTCTTGAACCCAACGATGAATCTTTGCACTACGTAGGCCATGGGATTGATGTTTTGAGTTTCATAACTCAAAACATAGGTTTCAATAGGCATTCGATCATGCCTAGCTCTAAATGATCGGTGGCAACTCCAAGCGTTGGCCATTTCATGATGGTCATCCGAGACCAATTAGATGAGCGATTCGTCTTATGGTCCCCCTCACTATATCATAAGTCGAGAATCTATACATTTTCGTTTCTCATTACATTGTGAAAGAAAAGTCTCGGTCAAGAAGATATTTCCAGGTCAGGAAAATATTTTAAGTCATACGCACCTATAGATCCGCGAGGATCCACTTCGGGGTTTGTTGCGACATCTTGGCAACTCCATTGGGGATAGTATAAAGAGTTAGGCCAATAACTAGCCATGTCTTGCTAGGTTCCTGGTTCTTTCGATCTTCAGTCATTATTTAACTTTGACCCTTTTTTATTTTGTCAACTAATCTTTTGTTTAACATGATTGTTAGGATTGCCTTATTTTTGAATAATCATCAATTTAATAAAAATGGTAATATGGAGGTAAACAAAAAGGTTTGATCATTTCCCCATCACACACCATGCATTTGCATCTGTATTAGTATCCCGCCAAACTCCATGGTGTGGTTATAACCTAATCATTAGGAGGAAGTGAGCTATCCACCTTCGTGAGTAACCCTCTGCATAGGCATGGCAATAACTTCCTGGATGTAAATTACCTATGTCTCTCATGAGTAACCCTCCACATTTGCATAGGGAAATACATCCAATGGATCAAACCCATTCCACCAAACCTACGATGGGTCTAGGATCGGGGTCCCTTGACTGTCTTTACCGGATAGAGGAGCAATTTGGATACCTATTTAGGCATCAACTTAAACCTCATATGGTGAGCCCTACAAGCTAAACCATGTCAAACCATATCAAAATGCTGCTAGAATACCCAGAGAATAGGGTCACTCGGGGAAACATTCCTAAACTTTACTCTTAACTACCATAATTATGTAGGTGACAATGAGTATACAATTCTCACCTCTATCTGCATTTTTATCATTTATTAAGACATGTCATCGTGCTGCCTGAACGATGGCTAACCTTTGTATAAATAAGTGATGGTGAACAAAAACCATTGTTCACAATATCTTATACTGTAAGCTATTATGCTATCCGAGTCATGGCTTAACGCGCATCTGCACTAGTGGTGATGAATGAATGTTGCTACTAGTTGTTTATTTTTCCATCAAAATAAAATATAGCATCACCTCCTGAAGGGCAGATTACATCTTGGCATGTTGAAATGCTACCCGTCTCTCATCTCGGCACGTTGGCTGAGACATTTATAATGTTTTTCTCCTCTGATGTTCTTAAATTTTTTTATTTCCTTACATTTATCTCCTATATGTTCCACTAACTCATTTTCCCTTTGTTTGTGTTTTAATGCATCCATCATTTCACCATAACCATCATGACTATCATTATTTTGGGACAATTGTTCTGGTTTGGTGTTCAGCAAGGGGCATCATTTATGGAGCAACAACTTGTCTCCACTATCGAGTCATTTGAAAATGTCAGAACATGGTCAGAAGGTCGCCAATGTCAAGACGGGGACATCCTAAAGCTTGACTACATCTAAAAAATGCATGAAGAGGTCAAGGTCAGTTTCCGTCAGAATGATTGTTGGGAATTAAAGCATATTTGGGACAGTTGGGATAACAACGAGAAAGAAGCCTTCACTAAAAAGTATAGGGATATAGCACTCTTACTTTGAGTTCAATTGGACGATGGCTTGTTACGAGCAACGACACAGTTCTAGAATCTAGCCTACCGATGTTTCACCTTTAACCTACAAGATTTAGTCCCCACCATTGATGAGTACACAGCCCTGCTTAACATAGATAGAGCCAAGTCAGACTAGATTTACTGCAAAGCGCTAACACCTCCTCCATTCAAGAAGAGGTTGAGGCAAATTCTTAGAGCCACAGAAGCATGGGTTGATAGTCACGTCAAAGTAAAAGGGAGCAACGAATGCATTTCTTGGGCCAGCTTGAAAGAGGGCATGGTAAATCTTTCTGATCAAAAGAAAGCTCAAGATGTCTATGCTTTAGCAATCTACGGGCTCATTATATTCCCAAAGACTTTGGGTTTTGTAGAGGCAGTAGTCACAGATTTTTTTTCTCACTTATGTTGCAACATTAACCCTGCTTTAGCCATCATTACTGAAACCATCCGTGCCCTCAGCTTTTGTAAAAGAACGGGAACAGGAAGGTTTATCGAGTGTGCCCCATTGCTCTAGATATGGCTCCTAAGTCATCTTTGTGTTAGGAAAGGGAAAGTCAGGCAAAGTTTCTTCTTCAAGATCAGTCCTCTTTCCACGACATTAAAAGAAAAATGTCATCAAGATAAGACAGAAAAGCATTGGGTCAAGGAATACGAAATGTCAAGGAGGAGGAAATCATGTGGAGAGCCCCATTGGTGTTCCCTCAGTCGATTGTGTATAGATATGGGACTACACTTGTGTGCCGCTTCTGGGATTATGGGGAAATACCAGTTATGCTCCTTTATTGGTATTGCGTCGTTTCAATGCTAGCAATTTATCCTATTCTTTGAAGACTTGGGACATTGGGATTTTGAATATGGAAAGCCCAATTATAAAGTGAAAGTCCAGTTAGCTTTCCAAGCTTGGAAGAAGATCCATTGTATAGAAAGATACTGGAGATGAAGCCCCACCATGCCTGGATACAAAGAATAGAGACTCTGCCGTATCAATGATCCATTGCCACCACCTAACTCTAGGATACTGCAGATCCAAATAGAGGAACCGCCTTCTGAGATTGAGCTACTTAGAAAGGGGTTTGAGTGAGAAAAGGCATCCTTTGCTACAGAAATCTCTCGACTTAAAGAGGAAAAGGGCTAGCTAAAGATAGATATCTATCTTAGGAGCGGTGAAATGGATCAAGTCATTGAAAAAAAGGATCACTTCAAAGATGACCTCAAGAGCCTAACCAAGGATTATGTGACACTCAGAAAAGCTAACAAGTCCTGACGTGTTGCCAAGACATTAGTCGAATGGGAAGTGAAAGTCGTCACTCTCAATCACAAGCTGAATTAGCAAAAAGAGGAAGTCAAAACCAACAAAGAAAAGTTCACGAGGGCACGTACTCTTGCTTCCACCTACCAACGAAGGAATCAAAGACTCGAAGACCAAATACGAGATGTGAGAGCCACTAGGGTTGAAAATGAAGCCCTCATTCACAGAATCCAGGAGTTAGAATAGTCTCTTCAGGTTCATCAAGGTCATATCAATGAACTAACAAGGGCTTCCAAGCAACGTGAACTAGATTGGCAAGCGATAATCAAGCAAGCACATCTGAACTACCAAGAACAACATCAGCACCTCGCTCAACAAGTTCAGATGGGTTAACGAGAGGCAGATGACATGATTGAAATAGCTCAGTCCATAAGGTGAGACATTGCACCTGTTGGAGATCGTGAGCAATGACTTTTGGGTTTTCTTGATCGTGTGATTACACAATGTAATCATGTTAGATACTTTCAGATGTAATCATGTCGTAAAAGAAAAAACCCTTTTGTGACTCTATGAATGATGTTATTGATGAAGCTGTTCCAAGAATCAATTGTCTCCAATGCATATGTACATTTAATTTCACCATTTTTCATTGCACTTGCATCAATCATTCATTATCTTAACTCGTTATTACATCATAAATGCTCATCGACAAATACATTTTTTAAAAAAGTCTAATATGAGAATTGAGCCATAAAAGTGCAAGGGATTCTGAGATCAATTGGGAACACGGAACCTTACATCATGCACTACTACAACACACGACGCAGTAAGCAAATCATGGAGAGTGATCATGAAGCTCGTATTGAGTGACTTAAGCTAATGGTCAAAGAATCACAGGACCAGATGCTTCGTCAGCAATACGAAATGCACAATCAAATCGCAAAACTTATGGAACTAATGACTGCCTTTATGAAAGAAAAAGGGCAAGCAAGTACTACTGAAATAAGGAATGATCCTCCCAATGTTGAAAGTCCCCCTGCCGATAATCCAGAACCCGCCCAAGGGAAAACTAGATAAGAATAATGGCCTGCTCCTCCACTTGCCGCTCAAGCTTTGTCATTCATCTACCTTAATCCCATTACGGCATGTTAATTCATTCCCAGCACTCAAGGGATGAATGCAGATGAATATAGGAGTCTCATCAGTAGATCCAATAACCCTTGACCATGAGGGACCAGAGAAAACAGAAGGTCAAAAGCCCACCATGACTGCGAAAGAAGTGAACAAATTCCAACTACTGGAAAAATGCCTCCAAGCTATCGAGGGAAGTGATAAGTTCAGAGCTCTTGATACGCAATTATTGTTTTTGGTGTCCAACCATGTCATTCCCCCAAAGTTTAAAGTCCTAGAATTTAAGAAGTTTAATGGAACCACCAACCCTTCCATCCATGTTCGAATGTACCTATGAAAGATGGCCGGGTATAAGAAAGATAAAAAGCTCCTCATCCATTGCTTCCAGCATAGCCTTATTGGGGCAATAGCTTAATGGTATATCGAGCTAGATAATGTGAAAATCCAATCATGGGCCGACTTGGCTAAGGCCTTTCTAAATCAATACCAGCATGTGTCAGATTGGGTGCCAGATCGACTTTCCCTAATGAATTTTGAGAAGAGATCCACTGAAAGTTTTAGGCAATACGCCCAAAGGTGGAGAGAAGAAGCAGCCCTAGTCTACCCTCTCCTTACGAAAAAAGAGATGTCAGTCACTTTCATTCATACCCTACGTGCTCCTTATTATGAGAAGTCGTAGGAAATGCCACCAAAAAATTCATAGACTTAGTTCTGTCTCAAAAAATGATCGATGCTGCCATCAAAAGTGGTAGAATGTCTGCTGGGGAAATGGCTGGATGAAGCATGCCGGTAAAGAGAAGGAAAGAGAGGCTAATGCCATAAGTTAAGCTAGCTCACCTCAGCCAAAATAGCATCAAATACCTGACCCTTACTACCCAAGCATGCTGTATTCTTGCCCTCTCACTATACTGCCTCAGCCAATTAATGCCATAACCTACAACCCATCCTTTGCAATCCCATCTAACCCACCATAAAGCTACCCTCCGTAAGGTCACCAAAGTACCAATCGAGCAACCAATAATGCACCTGGCAATTGAGTCACAAATTAACAAAGACAACATTTTGATCCCATCCCTATGACCTATAAGGAGCTCTACTAGACCTTGCTTCAAAATTAGTTAGTGGCCCTAATCTATGTCCTAGAAAAGAAGCCACCATACCTGTAATGGTATAACCCTAACGCCCACTATGAATAGCATGCTGAGGCAGCAAGGCATAACATTGAGAACTGCATATCTTTCAAACAAAATATGCAAAATCTAATTAACTCAAAAGTCTTGCAGTTTTGGATGAACCAGGGACCAAATGTTGCCACCAATCCTTTACCAAACCACACTGAGCTAGTTGCAAACATGATCGACATTAAGAACAAACATGAAGTATGGGCAAGCATAGAGGATGTAAGGATGCTAATGTTCTTGGTCTGGCAAGTATTGATTCAGGTCAAGTTGCTCAATGTAATAGAAAAATTGGAAGACAATCTGACAACTTCTGTGACTTCCACACAGTTGTAGGTCATACCCTACAAACATATAGGGAGTTTAGGTCCATGGTTTAGAGAATGATGAATGAAGACTAGATAGAATTCTATCATGAGATCACATATGCTGCCTATCAATATGATAGGAGATGAAACCATGCAGCCACCTTATGGGAGAAATTGACCCCTCATTCTTTATGGCAAGTCAAGTCCCGAGGTCAGTTCTTCGACATCTAAACCAAAGTTGGTTATGGCAGTACCTAAACCATTCCCGTATAAGAGCAACAAAGCTGTTCCATGAAAATACAAGAATCAACTAGTGATGATTAGAGAACTAACTCCCTCAACTGCTACAATGGAACTATCAAGAGTTAGTACCTAACTCATAGCGATAGATGTTACACTCCCCCAGCTCAAGAAAAAAAAAGGTTGATGCATTTCCAAGCACCAATATCACTTAAGCCCAAGCAAAGAATTTTGAGCTTGAAAAAGTCAAAGAAGCAGTGAGTGAAAGAGAAGCCATGGAGTTTCTCAAGTTCATCAAGCACAGTGAATACTGCATTGTGGACCAGTTAAGCAAACAACCTGTAAAGATTTTTGTGCTATCTCTGGTTCTTAATTCAGAGGTTCACCAAAATGCATTACTGAAGGTGCTAAACGAAGCATATATGCCCTTGGACGTCCCCGTGGACAAGTTAGATTGGCTGGTGAACAACATCATGGCCGATAGTTAATCTCCTTCACTGATGATGAGATCCCACCCGGAGGCAGGGGTAGTTACAAACCTTTGCATATCACTACCCATTGTAAGGGACGTATTTTTCCCAAAGTACTTATAGACAATGGGTCAGCCCTTAATGTCATGCCTATGACTACATTAAGCAAACTCCCTTTCGATCAGTCTAACATCAAAACTAGCCACACCATAGTCTAAGCTTTTGATGGTACATGTCGCGAAGTAATTGGAAATATCACAATATAGCTTCAGATAGGCCCATGTATATATGAAGTTGACTTCCAAGTTATGAATATTAATCCTTCTTACAACTACCTATTAGGAAGGCCATGGATAAACTCCGCCAGAGCTGTCCGATCCTCTCTTCATCAGAAGCTCAAATTTTTGATAGATAACAAAGTAGTCACCATCGAAGCTAAAGAAGAAATGATCGCCACTGCTTTCATCGAGGATATCTACATAGAACCTAATGAAGATACGCCAGATTCATCATTCCAATCCTTCATGTTTGTCAATGCAACATTTGTGGGAGAAGAATTGCCAATAGTTGAACCTCACCTGTCAAAGAGTACCCATTCAGGTTTAAAAATGACTGTTGGCAAAGGTTTCCATGCTATGAAAGGGCTTGGCAAAAATCTACAAGGGATAGCCTGAGCCTTATAGGTTACCACTCAAGCTAACAAAAGAGGCTTAGGATTTAAAGTGAATACGCACTCAAGAAAGCAGTAAGAAAAGATAATCTGCAACCAGGAAATGACACGATCATTAGGTCGAGAGGGGGAGTCAAAGCCGACGATATTACCATCTCTCCATGAGATATTTCATTCAGAAGGATGAATTGATCCAAGTTAATCAAAAGAGCAAAAGGCTAAAGATGTTTTGGTCATCCTAAACAGGGCGCTTAACAGCCTCTATCTCTAAGATATAGAGCCATAAAATTCGTGTCCTTCCACTAAGACCTAATTTTGATGACAAGGTCATAACGGAAACCCCTGTACTTTTCCTGTCCCTTTCAGGTAACGTCAAGAAATGACAACCTACCTGCCCTCGCCTAAAGGCAGATTGGTGTCCTATGTAAGGGGCATTTTTTTATCAAACATTATCAATGAAATGACTTTTGTATTTATCATTCCATATTGCATATCACTTTTCAACCTTTTTGTCTCTATTACTATTTTGCCTTCATTTTTATCCAAATCCCTTAGTTGTGTGTGTGCCTTTTGCAATGTTCATTTCTTTTCCCTTTCAAGTGTCCTGATGACAGTGACATGGATGTGTCTGATGGGTATTTGAAGATCGATTTTGAACAGTCAATTTGCACTAGTGAAGTCGATCTTGAAAAAGATTTCAAAGAAAGCTCCGTACCCCCAGACCTCTTACGATTAGTTGAGAAAGAAGAGAAACAAATCATGCCTCAAAAAAACCCAATGAAAGTTATAAATCTAGGTACTCAGGAGGGTCAAAAGGAGCTTAAAATTTAAACCTCAATAAAGTCAGCAACTAAGACCAATCTAATAGACATACTCTAGAAATATCGAGATGTATTCGCTTGGTCATATCAAGACATGCCAAGACTAGACACTGATATAGTGGTCCATAAGCTTCCTATCAAGCCTAGATGAAAACCAATCCATCAAATGTTAAGAAGGATAAAGCCGGAAATGCTCTTCAAAATTAAAAAGAAAGCCAAGAAGCAATTTGATGTAGGGTTTATTGGAGTGGCCAAATATCCAAAATGGGTTGCTAATATAGTCCCAGTCCCAAAGAAAGATGGCAAAGTACAAATATGTGTTGATTATTGGGATTTGAATTAAGCTAGTCCTAAGGATAACTTCCCGATATCTTATATCAATAATTTGGTAGACAACACGGCCAAGAATTTTTTTTTCTCCTTCATGGATGGATTCTCAGGCTACAACCAGGTTAAGATGGCACCTGAAGACATGGAAAAAACAACTTTTGTAACCATGTGGGGGACATTTTGCTATAATGTCATGCCCTTTGGACTTAAAAATTTTGGGCCAACATATCAGCAAACAATGGTAGCCTTGTTCTATGACATGATGCATAAAGAAATTGAAGTCTACGTTGATAATATGATTGCCAAGTCAACAAAAGAGGATGAACATGTCATTGATCTTCAGAAACTTTTTGAACGGCTACGAAAATTTCAACTCAAATTGAATCCTGCCAAATGTACCTTTGGAGTCATTTTGGGTAAGCTTCTAGGCTTTATAGTCAGCGAAAAAAGGATTGAAATTGACCCAGCCAAAGTCAAAGCCATTCAAGATATGCCACCACCTCAAACCCAAAAGGAAGTGAAAAGCTTTTTAGGGAGACTAAACTACATTGCTAGATTCATATCCCAACACACTGACAAATGCGACCCTATCTTTCGGCTCTTTCACAAACAAAATCTAGGAGAGTGGAATGAGGCATGTCAAGAAGCCTTTGATAAGGTCAAACATTATTTGTCAAGCCCGCTAGTGTTGGTACCGCTGGTGCTCGATCGACCTTTAATCTTTTACTTGGTAGTCTTTGACAAGTCTATGGGTTATGTATTAGGACAGCATAATGAGTCAGGAAAGAAGGAACAAGCAATCTACTACTTAAGCAAAAAGTTCACAGAAGACGCGTGCAATTACTCTGTAGTCGAGAAATTATGCTGTGCTTTAGTGTAGACAGCTAGAAGACTTAGGCAGTACATGCTGTATCATACCACATGGTTGATTGCAAGGCTTGATCCTATCAAGTATCTATACGAAGCCCCTGCACTATTAGGAAGGCTAGCTAGATGGCAAGTCCTACTTTTTGAATACGACATTGCCTATGTTAGTCAAAAGGCCATCAAGGGCAGTGCGATAGCTGACTTTTTGGCAAGTCGAGCGGTAGATGACTATGAACCCTTAAATTTTAACTTCCCAGATGAAGATCTAATGTGCATTTCTGAAGACCAAGATGCCTCCAACCAACATCAATCCTGAAAGATGTATTTTGTTAGAATATAAAATGGTCTAGGATATAGAATTGGGGCAATATTGATGTCACCCGACAGAAGTCATTTCTATTCACAGCAAGGCTAAATTTTGACTGCACGAACAATATCGTAGAATATGAAGCTTGTGTTATGGGGCTTCAAGCAGCCATTGAGAAGAATGTTAAGATATTACAAGTGTTTGGTCATTCGGCCCTAGTCATCTACCAATTGAAATAAGAGCGGCAAACTTGCAATGCCAAGCTGATGCAGTATGGGAAGCTGATAGTAAAGCTCAAGAAAGAATTTGATGATATTCATTTTTGACACTTACCTCAAGAAGAGAACCAAATAGTTGATGCTTTGGCTAAATTATCATTCATGTTTAAAGCCATCCATGAGTCAGACATTGCTCCCATCCAGATGAACATCTACACAACTCCGATTCATTATCATAGCATTGAAAAAGAGAAGGATGGCCTACCGTGGTACTATGACATCCTTTGTTACATTAAGGATCAGTAATATCTCAAACAGGCAACTGAGAATGATAAGAGAACTATCAGAAGGCTGGCTATAGGATTTGTTCTCGATGGAAAAATCTTATACAAAAAGAGTCACAATCAAGTATTGCTCAAATGCGTTGATACTCCTAAGCCAAAAAGATCCTAAAAGAAGTTCATGAAGGGATTTGTGGCACGCATGCTAATGGACATCGGATGGTGAAGAAAATCATGAGAGTGGGTTATTACTGGTTGACCCTCGAGAGAGACTACATCAATTACGCACAAAAATGCCATAAGTGTCAAATCTATATGGACAAGATCAATGTCCCTCCAACACCATTTCATGTCATGATGGGCCCATGGCCCTTCTCAACGTGGGGCACGAACATGATCGGGCCAATCACCCCTTAGGCTTCCAATGGGCATCATTTTATCTTGGTAGTGATTGACTATTTCACCAAATAGGTGGAGGCTGCCTCGTATGCTAATGTCACTAGATCGACCGTCTGTAAGTTTGTCAAGTGGGACATCATCTATAGATATGGCCTCCCGAACCAAATCATCATAGATAATGCAAGCAATTTAAACAATAAAATAATGCAAGCATTCTGTTCATAATTCAAGATCTAGCATCATAATTGTGTCCCTTATTGCCCAAAGATGAATAGGGCAGTCAAGGCAGCCAACAAAAATATTAAAAGAATAGTTGAAAAAATGGTCAAGACTTACAAGGACTGGCTATTCTTTGAACTTTATGCCTATTGGACCTCAGTTTGCACTTCTATGGGTGCTACCCCATTTTCTCTTGTCTATGGGATGGAAGCTATATTGCCTATCGAAGTCGAGATACCTTCTCTCAGAGTCTTGATGGAAACCAAACTTGAAGAATCTGAATGGGTCAAGAACTGATATAACCAGCTCAATCTCATCGAGGAAAAACACATGAAGCCCATTTACCATGGCCAAATGCATAAAAAATGTATGATCCAAGCCCACGATAAAAAGATTCACCCACGACAATTTCACCCAAGTGAATTGGTATTGAAAAAGATCCCCCCAATTCACAAAGATGCATGGGGCAAGTGGACCCCTAATTGGGAAGGATCGTATGTCATGAAGCAAGCTTTCTCTGGAGGGGCCTTAATCTTATTAGAAATGGATGACAATGTCTTGCCCAACCCAGTCAACTCAAATTTCGTCAAGAAATATTATACGTAAAGGGCGAAAACCTAAAAAAAGGTTTTTCAAAAAAAAGAGAAAGCAAAAAAAAAAACAAAACAAAACAAGCAACAACAAAAAAAGAGAACAAAAACCAAAAAACAAAAAAAAAAGAAAACAAAAAGGGTTTCAGATGAAAATCCAAAAAGGGCATCTGGGCAACTAACCCAACTAGAATTAAAAACTCACAAGGGCGACTTAAGAAGATCAATTTCAATAGGGCATGAACTGGGAGCATCCACATGACAATACAAAGCAATCTTAGAGTTTTTTTGAAGATCAGCTCATGCTAGGCATATTCATTGTTCGAGAAAGATTCTGAAAAGCACTTAAAGAACATCCATGTCATACTTGTCAAAGGCATCTTTCACCCAAAAGATCATCTTTCTCGCTACCCTATCAATTGCTTGTCAAATAGTATATTGAGTTATGTCTCTTTGTTGTCATAAATAAATATTGCCTTGTTTCTTTTAAACCCTACACAATTCACATTGCACTTGTCATTTAACTGATAATGTTTGATAATCAATTGAAATACGCATCAGGACATCTTGACATTACATTGAAAGGAAAGAAAAGCATAGGGAACTCTACTTATACCCCAATTATCAAGATCATGCACTTTTCACATCCAAACACCTGCTCAGCATGACCATACACTAAACCATTTTTTGCTTTCACAAGCCACATCTCAAGAAAAACCATTTTTGTCTAACCAAAAATTAACCCATGCATTCTATTAGAATCCTATCAAAACAAGAGACATCGACCTAATCAGTCGAATAGTCTCTAAATTGTTGACAATGCCTTTCAATTGTCAGAAAAATGATTAAGCCTCCTAAATCAGGAAACACAACAATCTAAATTCTTAGGAATAGATTTTTGGTCATATCCTCAGTGGAGCCAGGACAACCTATAATCCCTAGCGGGATAAGGAAAATTCTAGTCCATAGTTGCAACAAAGCTGAATCGCCATCCCTATAAAAGTCTGAATGACATGCAAGGAAAACTATAGCTATCTCCCATATTAGACTTCACATCATGCAATCATGATAGCATTCCACATCATGCACTCATATTACCATCATGCATCATTTTTACAATATCACTTCGAGCTAGGTTAGTTGAACCTCCAAGGAATTCCTAGTAATAACTCTAAGCTTCCCAAACCAAGTGTCATTCAGGTAAGGCCCTTTTCTTCTCATCACCTCATGTCAAAACCCTTTTTATCAAGCAACTATTGTCAAAGTGCTAGTGTCAAGAAATTATTGTCTAGAAACTATCATAAAAAACTTTTGTCGAGAACATTTATCAGAAGCTTTATTAAGAATTTTGTCAAGAACTAGTGTCAAAACCCCTTTTCAATAGAAAATTTTGTCATAAACTTCTGTTAAGAAAAGCTTGTATTAAAAGTTTTATTGAAAACTTTGTCAGCACCGTTTTAAGCCCATAAGTCAGTGGCACCCCTTAAAAAGCCCACAAGTCAATGGCACCCCTTAAAGCCCACAAGCCATTGGTACCTTTTTAAAGCCTATATGTCAATGGCACTTTTTTCAAAGCCCACACAAGCTGGTGGCACCCAAGTCTAAGTTAAAGCCTACATGAGTTGACAGCACCCAAGTCAAAGCCCACATGAGCTAGTGGCACCCAAGTTCGAGTCAAAGCCCGCACAAGTTGGCAGCACCCTAGTCAAGCCCACACTAGCTGGTGGAACCCAAGTCTAAGTCAAAGCCCGCATGAGTTGGCGGCACCTAAGTCAAAGCCCACATGAGCTGGTGGCACCTAAGTCTAAGTTAAAGCCCATATAAGCTGGCGGCACCCATGTTAAAGCCTACACAAGCTGGCAATACCCAAGTCAAAGCTTGCATGAGCTAGCGGCACCTGAGTCAAAGCCCACACGAGCTAGTGGCACTTAAGTCTAAGTTAAAGCCTACACGAGCTGGCGACAACCATGTCAAAGCCTGCCTAAGCTAACGGCATTGAAGTTAAAGCCTACACGAGCTGGTGGTGCCCAAGTTCGAGTCAAAGCCCGCACAGGTTGGTGGCACCTGAGTCAAAGCCCACACAAGCTAGTGGCACCAAGTTTAAGTCAAAGCCTGGACAATCTAGCGGCACCCGAGTCAAAGTTCGCACAAGCTGGCAGCACCCATACAAAAAATCCATGTTACTCTATACCTGCCTAAGAAGGTCAAACCTTAAAAAACCTAACACCCTAATGTTCTACAAAGCATCAGTTCATCCTAGACTCTTTGCCCTGTTCCTAATTCTCAACATGATCAAATAAGGGAAACTATAGACACCTTATTTTGTTCGGGCTAATTTTTTGCAATCTAGAGCATGGACGTGGGAGGGAGCAATGATTGTCGGATGACAACGTCACTAGGTGAAAAAGTATTTTGAGGAGGTCAAGAAGGCCTAGGGATCATAACAAATGTAAATGCAAAGAAGTGGCATCAAATGACGTAGTTCAAGGTGTCCAAGGACAAATGATATGAGAAAATTTATAATTTTACTTAAATGTATCGATACATGGTTCTCATGTATCGATACAATGCTCCAACGATCCAAAAATTTGAAACATCCCCATTTGTATCAATACAACATGTAAATGTATCGATACATGAGCTTCTATATCGATATAGGACCTCATGTATCGATATTAGGCCATACCAAGACCAAAACATTCATTATGTAAAGAAATGTATCGATACTTATCAACATGTATCGATACAGTGGTTTATAGTATCGATACAATGATCATTGTATCGATACAAAGTTCATTGTATCGATATACACAAGGTTTTTGGACCAAATGTATCGATACATTCTACAATGTATCCATACATACAGGCTATTTTCACGGTCCGAGCATTTTTTACTCATCCACCATTGATCCAAAACTCAATTTTAACTCATTTATTTGCATTAGGAAATATTAAAACACATATCAAATTATGAATTTAGACTTTTAAATTAATCAAAACAATTTTTTAAGTGTAAATTAGATCAAAAGGGTCAATGTCATTTGATCACCCTACTCCTCTCTAGTTATTGGCCAATATCACCATCAGCCACCCTATTTGCTAGAAAATCATTTTAGCATTTAAACCAGCCACCCTATGTCCATCATATTGGCAGCAAGTTGCCCCCTACAGCCACCTTATAGCCACCATGCTAACATCACTTTGTCCTCCTTAAGAAATGGCCAAAAACACCTCCAATTTGGCTCCAAAATGCTGGTATAAATGGACCACTTCTATCTCAGCTGAAAAAGGTTAGATTCCAGCTCATTTTTAGCTTCACCAACACATTCCTACACTAAGAAAACCAAATCCCATAGCTCTCCACTCACCACCTAAAAACAGCCCTAAAACACTCACTTTCAACCACTACACATTCTGAAAATCACCCTCATCCATACCAAAACCAAAACCTTATTATTTTTCTCTTTTTCTTACTTATTAACAACAAGAAAAAAAGGTAAATTCAAGCCTTCTCTACTACTCCAATTATTTGGCCAAAAAGTGAAGTTTTGTTGGTATAACTTCTCATCTTATCACTTTCATTTTTTGTATTTCGGCATCTTCATCATTTTAGTGAGCTCTCCATGTTTTCATCACCCTCTTAGGATTATCATGCATTTTTATGGCTCTTGGTTGTGGTAGTTTAGGATTTGGATGCCTTAATGCCCCTTTGATGTGCAAAATGCCTCATTTCATCCTTATTAGTTTGATATCTCTTGCTTATGCATTTTATGCCATATCCATGCATCTTGTTATCCTTAATCCATGTATGAATCATTAGCCTAACACATTTCAAGCACATTTATACATTAGCTTGCATGAATCATTGTCATTTATAGCTTCCATAACATTTTCTTGTCAAAGAGCATAACACTTTCTTTATCTAGACCATTGGTAAAGTTAGCCCCCCATTCATGTTATGTGCCATCCCATTGTATGTTTGCTGTCTTCTCCTTGTCATAATGCATGTTTAATGGCTATCAAAACTGATTTTCAAAACCCCTCAAGCCAAGCATGTTAAACCTCAACCAATGAAGATTAGCATGGACTTAGCATTTTCCTTAAAGTTAGCAAAATATTTAGGGGAAAATTAACTTTTCCAAATCTGGAATCTTGGTTAAACAAGCTCAAATCTTTTAATTTTCCAACAAAAATGGCATTGCACTCATTCCCTCAATGTTTGTCCCTCTTTTTTAGTCAAAACCTTGAATGGTATGATTAACAGGCTATTTCATCATCCTAAACTACTTGGGGTTGTGCAAATGACTTCGTGATGCTCATGCTACTCTTTCCCTTCAGTCATGGATGTTCAAATGTCGATGACCCGAGTTTGGACCTGAAAACACAAAGAAAAATAAAAAATATCCCTTGCTTTGCTTTGTCCCCTACTGGTAGCACAACTATTACAAATTGAAAAATCACTTTTAAAATCCTAAACGATTTTTCATTAATTTTTTGATATTTTTCTCTCAAAGTATGTCAAATTATCTTTAAAACAATGTGTTATTCACCCTCGGATCATTTCAGATGAGAGAGTTATGTTTTTTCAAGTCTAAATTGTCCGAAACCTTAGAATCCAAACATGTATTCTGGTTGGGCCATTCAGGCACACTAAATGATTTTTCCAAACTTTTCAAACATTTTTCCTAAAAGATTCATGAAATTCCCTTTTCAAAAAGGTATCGCTTGGAATTTTTCGATACCAAATGAGTCCGAGGTGATTTTTCAAATTTTGACACACCTTGTCCCTCATATACTCTGGCAGTAGCTCAATCAGTCCAGACTTGAAAATTTATTCCCCCAGAAAATGACTTTTTGGGATATAGGGAATATTTTTAGGTTGACCCTTATCCAGTTACCTTTCTAATGGTATCCTGTCCACCCTCTAAAGCCTTCAAACCAATTTAGAATAAATTCAGGAAGCAGGATAATGCGATGTTGTTTCCTATTTTCGGTTATGGTCAAAATTGAGTTGTTTTCCCAGATTTCGCCTCGAGACATTCGAATGTCTCCGTATCACCCCGATCAGACTCAAGAAAATGCTATGACCTCCCATAGGCTCGTACCAAGGCACATACATATTTTACATTTTTACCATCCTCATTCACAATAATTTCTCTTGCCAAAACTCGTCAAAATGCTCACACGTTTCCTAAATCACAAAGTTTTGTCAACTTAAGTTTTCCAACTCAACTTCTCTAAAAAGTGTCAAATGTGTCACTTTTGGGGATGCTCTAATCCTGACCTTTCAAGGGGATACTCCAACCCCATTTTTCAAAATTGTAGAGATTGAAAAAAAATCTTCCTTTGTCAAAATGATTTGTCATCCATGAGGATACTCCAACCCTGACCTTCACCAAGGGGATACTTTAACCCTGCTTTTCAAAATTGTCAAGATTTAAAAATCCTCCTTTGTCAAAATTATTTGTCATCTACGGGGATACTCTAACCTCACCTTTTTGAAGGGATACTCTAACCCTATCTTCCAACTATAATTAATTTTTTCTCCTTCTCGGACTTTTATGAATATGTCAAACAAACCTTGTTTAATCAAGAAACCCAGATGCATCTCAAAAATTACCGATTCGGTTATTCCCAGATAATCGATACCAATAGCGAGATAAATTTCAATAGTCCACCCATTTTCTTTATCGTTGCATTGAATGATCCATGTTATGTTACTTCATTTATTGCCTTACTAACATGATTTCTTTATGATGATTATTTGCA
>JBBYHK010471892.1:0-19934 GCA_038382065.1 Adansonia grandidieri | reverse complement strand
TGCTTGTGTATCGATACATTTTGCCAAAAATCACAACTTTAGCTATTGCCAAGACTTGTATCGATACAATCATGCTATGTCGATACATAGGACTTGGTTTTAACATGAATTACTAAAATATCCCCAAAGTCTACCTTCGACATAGAAATATCTCGATAACTTAAAGGACTTGATATCTTTATAAAAAAAATGAACCTAATCCTACTAAAAACCTTCAGCCTACATGTATCCCAAGTGATTACATAGAAGTCGTTTTTAGGAAAATTACTAAAATACTTTTAAGGTATACATTTGACATAAAAGTATCCTGGTAACCTAGATGACTTGATAATGGTATGAAATGATAATTTTATCCTAAATGGGTAATTTAGACATAAAAAATGACCTAAAATGCAAAAATTGCTAATAGATCGCTAAACTTTTTAAAATTGCATTTTGTATCCCTATTAAAAAAATTAAAGGAATACGAAAAGTTGTAATATTTTTTACACCGCTCTGGATGACCAGAGGAATGTTAAAAATATTTCTAAAATAAAAAAAAAAATAAGGCATTAACCCTAAAATGCGAGGTTTTGCAAAATGATCTTTTAACTTTTCTAAATTTGCAAAATAGTCCCTATATAAAATAAACATCACAAAATAGCATAAAAGACATTACAAAAATTATGTAAATCATGCCAATGATCACAATAAGCATTTAGTGAAGCACCTATAGCCCTGAGACAAATTTTTTAATTTTTGCAAATTAATCTTTAAACTTTTTAAAATTATAAAATGACCTCTAAATGATAAAAATGCATAAAACATATTTATACGTGTTAGAATAAGCATGAAAACACCTCTAAAGGTTGCCAGACATATTCAAACAAGATTATATGGACTAGAAAAAATTTTAAATTTTTTTGCAATTTAGTCCCTATATTTTTTATAGTTACAAAAATAGCTTAAAAAATAAAACATCCTAAAATCAGCTTTATAAGAATCGATTGAGCATGGAAATACCTTTCCAAGGCTAAAAATTTTGGAAAAATTATTTTTGGGCACCTGCAAGTTTCAAACTTTACAAAATAGTCCTAAATCTCAGAAAAAAATGAAATAATATTTCATTAAAGGTCACAAACATATTCAACCAGCATATATATCAACTAAAACAATTTTATTCATCACATATTTTCATGAATATCAATGTACATGTATGTCATAATTTTTACAAGCATAAATATACATAAAAACATAATAAATAATGAATAATCAACATGAAAATATTAAAAAATAGCAAAAAAAAATATTACATGTGTATTGATACAAATATATGATAATCAACTTTTCAAAAGTTATGAAAAATTCTCAAAAAATTTTTAAAAATAAAAAATTTGATCGTGATAATATCGGCAGAAATAAATTTTAAAATTTCAAAAGACTAAAAGTAAAATCTAATTTCTTGCCTTGATATTCATTTTTTAATCCAAAATTTATTCTCTACAACCCTTGAAATGGTGATTTTTTTATTACATGCAGATGCGATCATTTTGACATTATTGAAGAGGCCTTGAAAATGTCTAGTCCAATTGGAGGAATCAACCCTATTAGGCGACTAGTAAGTTCTTGGTCTCGAATATGGGCTCGAACAAAATTTAGTGTCAATAGCTGCCCTTCTTTAGCCATTGGTGAAAATAAAAAATAGGGTAAAGACTAAAATAGACACGATTTTGTTTAGGCTTTAAAATAAACCCAATTAAGAAAAACTTTACATCAATAACAAAATAACTATGGACGAAACCTAGGTTAAAATATGAGGTTGACTATGGAAAAACCTAAGTCTGAAATGGGTTGACCAACATAAAATTATACGAGTCAACTTTAGTGACCAAGGCAAAACCTAAATCTAAAATAGGTTGACTGGGACGAAAATATACAAGTCAACCTGGGTGACCAGGGCAGAACCTAAGTTTGAAAAGAGTTAATCAGGATGAAACCATATCAGTCAACTTGAGATGATTAGGACATAACCTAAGTTTAAAAAGAGGTTGCCTGGGATGAAATCATACGAACCAACTAAGGGTGACCAAGGTAAAACTTGAGTCAAAAAAGGGTTGGTTAGAACAAAACCATATGAACGAACTAAAGATGACCAAGACAAAACCTAAGTCAAAAAAGAGGTTGGCTGGGACAAAACTATATGAACCAACTCAAGATAACTAGGGTGAAAACTAAGTGGAAAAAAGGTTAGAGGAAACCATACGGACCAACTAATGTAACCAAGGTGAAACCTAAGTCGAAAAGAGGTTGGCTAGGAGAAACTATACAAACCAACTCAGGGTGACCAAGATGAAACCTAAGTCAAAAAAGGGGTTGGTCGGGATAAAACCATATGAACAAACTAAGGGTGACCAGGGTGGAACCTAAATCAAAAGGAGGTTGGCTGGGATAAAACTATATGAACCAACTTAGGATGACCAGTGCGAAACCTAAGTGAAAAAGGAGATGGCTAGGATAAAACCCTACGAACCATCTTGGGATTACCAGGGTGGAACTTAAGTTTGAAAAAGGGTTGATCGAGATGAAATCATATGAACCAACTTGGAATGAAAAAGGCTTAACCTAAGTTTGAAAAGAGTTGATTGGGACAAAACCATACTAGTCAACTCGAGAGCACCATGGCAAAACATAAATATAAAAGGATTTGACCAAGACAAAACCATACGAGTTAACTAAGGGTCATTAGGGTGAAATCTAAGTCGAAAAGGGGTTAGTCAGGATAAAATCATATGAATTAACTAAGGGTGACTAGGGTAAAAACCTAAGTCAAAAAAAGGTTGGTTGGGATAAAACCATACGAGCCAACTGAGAGGGACCAAGGTGAAACCTAAATTGAAAAGGGGTTGGTCTAGACAAAACCATATGAACAAACTAAGGGTTACCACAATGAAACCTAAATAATAAAAGAGGTTGAACTGGATAAAACCATAAAAACCAACTAAAGGTGACCAAGGTAGAACCTAAGTCAAAAAATGGTTAGCCGAAACAAAACCATACGAGCTAACTTGGGATGACCAAGGTGAACCTAAGTTTAAAATAAGTTAACCAGGATGAAACCATATAAGTCAATTAAGGGTGACCAAGGAGAAAAGGATTAGTCAAAACAAAAGCATACAATCCAACTAAGGGTGACTAGGTGAAACCTAAGTAAAAAAAGGATTGGTCGGGACAAAACCATATAAACTAATTTAAGATGACTAAGGTGAAACCTTAGCCTGAAATAAGTTGATTGAGATGAAACCATATGAGTTAACTTAGGTGACTAGGGCAAAATCTAAGTCTGAAAAGGATTTACAGTATGAAACCATATGAGTTAACTTGAAATAACTAGGGCAAAACCTAAGTCTGAAAAGGGTTGACCGAGATGAAACCTTATGAGTCAACTTAGGTAAAGGCAATGTTTAATATTCAATTATTTAAAGGGATATAAGACTTACATTTCGATTTTAAGGAAATTATCATAATGAATAATTATTACTTTTGTCCAATATCATGCTCAGCTTTTAATCTGGAGTGAAAGGCATCTTTAGAAAATGCTATGGATATTTATTTCCTTTTGGCAAAGGAAACCCATGTTTGAACTTGAAGTTAAAGGCTTCTTCCTAACTTGGCGTAAAAGGTTTGAATCGTTAAAGGCCTATCTCATGTTTGCCCCACAAAATCCTTTTCCTAATTTTAACTTTAAAAATCTAAAAATTATTTTATTTTTCTTGAAAAGTCACCAAATAACAGATTAGTGCAATTAGATAGAAATCATACTTCGCTTTTTGAAGCACATTTCTATTGAAGTTATGAGAAGTATCAGAATTCATTTAAATTCAAGATTTAGAAAATAAGATCACCTTCTCTTTCCAACTTAGGAAAAATTTTATTTGATTAAAAGCTATGAAAATTTTGGAATAATTCAACCATGAATTTTCCAATATCAAGGATAATGGATATGCCATCTTCATCTATTAAGGGTTTCTTATGATTGATGATCACTATTGATGATCACCATTAGGGACATCATTGAATGTAATGAGGGAACAAATTAAAGGCATAGATGGCTAGCACTGCTAAAAATTTATCTTGGAGAAAATGGTATAAGATAGTTTAAGTTTATGAAGACCATAAGTGGATATTCCTTTCATGGAAGTTCCTTGAAAGGCAAACAGTCAGATTATAACATCCTTTCAATCTTCAAATACAATAACCTGACAGGTGTTAAACTAATGGTAGTAAACACTAAGTCTCAAGAGGTTAATTTGGAAGGTCTTTGGTAAGCATCAATTTCTAATGTAGGGTTCAAAAGTTTTGAAAGGTTATTTTAAAAAGAATCAATGTTTTGGCATTTGACTCAACCTTTTATTGATGTCTTGAAATTTTTCAGAGGTTTGGGATTATTTTTAGATTATCATGGAAGAGTTCTTTTTATTTGGTAGCCATCTTCATCGGTTTAGGAATAATTCAAATGCCTTTAAGTTTGTTCTAAACTGCCCTTTTCGGGTTTCATTTTTGAACTTCATTTTTAATTGATTGCCCTATCATATTCTTGAGGACTAAAAAATCATCCAAAAAGATAAATTTGAAAGAAGCTTCCTAAGAATTGCCTGATAGCTCAAATAGCTATATCTGGTCGAAACAGACTTTTATAAGTAAGTAATGTAGGCCATGGTTCAAGGTTCAGAAAGAAAAAGGTAAATAAGCCAAAGTCAAGTGTTTAAGGGTAATTAGATTAAGGATTATTCTTCTTTAAAAGGATTTCCATCTATCATGTCTTTACTTTCTAAGAAACTTTAACTTTAAACTTTCTTCATTCTTTACTTTTAAGAAACTTAAAACTTGAACTTTCTTAATTTTTTATTTTGGAGAAACTTGAAATTTGAAATTTTTTCATTCTTAAGAATTTTCATTGTGACCTCTAACTTGTTTTCTTATAACTTTAAAATGGAATTTGCCCTTTTTGACCGTGAAGCTTTGCTTTACTTGCCCTCCATCCTTGATTAAGGTTTAAAGAAAGAAAAAAATTATCAAGCTTAAAGGGAACTACAAAGGGAATAATTTTCTATATTTGTGAAAGGATAGAAAAAGATGATCATTTATCATTTCAAGCAAAGCCATTTAAACTGGCAAGCATTTTGCTAGGAAAAAGGGTTGTTTTCTTTTTTAAATCAATTTGAATACCTTAATAACATGATCTTGCATTCAATTTTTAAAGGTTTAAGGTATGCTTCTCAACATTATAAGCTCCGTAATGACCAATGAATCTTGGTTTTGGTTGAGCCTTTAAGAAGGAAATCGAATTGGCATAAAAAACTCTATAAAGTCTTGGATTAACAAGGTTTTATCCAAAAGAAAATGTGTTTTTTGGTTTAGTTTTGTTCTCATGCTTCCTAAATTAAGGATTTGGAAGAGTGTCGTAAAAGTTTTGGTGAAAGGTTATCTAAATGTGAGAGATCTCAAAATTACTATTATTATTTTAACACATGTCAAACTATTAACATCTAAATCTTTCAGGAGCATAATCTATTTGTTTGACCTTTAAGGAATCCATAAAAAAGAATTTTAGGTGTGAAAGATCTAGAGTTGTGAAAGGTTTATGTTAAAGAATTTTAAAGTAGTTATATAAATAGAAGTGAAGATTTTTTTGAAAGAGTTCGATCTAATTGTGATCACTTATCAAAGAAAAATCTTTTGCAAATGTACTAATTATCCTAGATTTTGGAAATTATGATTAACAAAATTCATGTTTTGTAACAAGACGCACAATATTCATAATCCAAAATTATTTTAAAATTCACATTTTCTAAAAACTATGTATAAAGTTTTAAAATTAAGATAGAAATTGCCCCTGATTGGCATACTACCATAAGGTGGATGACACTTAGACCAATCAACCTTGATAGGCATCTATTAACTCATTAAACTTTGCCAGATGGGCATCTTTAAGAGCTTGTATTTTGTTTTTCCTTCCAAAGGTTTGTTTTCTTTTTTCATCAAGGATATGTTTTGACATGAACCTAAGCAATACTTTAGGCCAAATGTTGTTGCAAAAGACCATATATTGGTTTTATGCAAGCAATAAATAAATCTTTCTTGAGAACATAACCTTGAAATATTCAATGACAAGGTAGTTTTCACTTTTGTGTCATAGCTAATCGTATAAACAGTCTGGTAATAGTAAGATGAATAGCAAATTTGAGAACATCAAATAGCCATAAGCATAGCCTTTATATGAGACTTGATTCTTTATTGAATTCTTTAACATGGAAGATGAATCCAAAAACTCATCACATAGCAAAGGATCATCCAAGTAATGTAGGTCAGAATTTACACCAGCTTGTGATTTCTTGGCCAATCATACTGATACTTAAAATATTTTTCACATTGAACCATACACATTGGTTGATGAGATTTTTTGACAAAAAGGTGTTGCATTCTGGTGCATATTTTCTAAAATATTATCATTGATTTCCTTAGCCAAGGCAGATCAGGAGTAATTCTTACAAGGGTTTTAAAACTAGTGCAAATTATTAAGTGATCTAGTTTTTCAATCATTATGCTATCATCACTCTTGTTAGTTTGTTTTAGCTGTTGATAGGAAATTTTAAAACCACATATTCCCCATCATACTCTTTTTCTTGAGCCCCTAGATGGTATTTATGTATCACCCATTTAACTTTAGGGTTTACACAATTTCTTTAAATTTTTATGCAAAACCATGATATTTTTCTAGCCTTTTTGAACTCCATTTTCTATGACAAGTTCAGTTTTTCTTGTCATATGCTAGTGAACATCTCTGCATTGGTACTATTTTGATTCTAGATTTTGCAAGGGTTTGCTAACCAGTAGCATAAGCATTAGTTGTTCAATGAAAGAAGTGAATACAACTTCCATTCCTTCTTTGCATCTGCTGAGGTTTCTGAGTGATGAAAAGTTAGGGATGAGGTTATAGTTCGCATGGATTTCCTAATTTTCTCGACTTCTTATAGTCCTGACTTCCATTAACTGTAACTTATTGGGGTTTATTGACGGAATCACTTTCTCGTCCCATTATGGTACCAGTTGCCTTTTGGTGAGCTGTAAGGTCAGCATAAATATGTATTATGAGATTGGCTTCCACATGCTAAGTACCATAAAGTGGTTGCCTTTCAGCTAGCACTCTTTCAAATCCTTGATAGAAGTATTCGTATGATATGGGACTATTTGTAAATTTATTTAGTCATGGTTTTGCTTTTGCACAGACCTTTCTTTCTTGTTAGAGCTAAGGACTATCAAATTCTTTTTGTGTAATGGTTCATCCATCTGCCCCTTGTAAGGGGGGTGTCAATGTTAATGTGGATGGCTACTGTTTGTTGATTGCATATTTTGAAGACCTGTTGGCTGTGTATCTTAAATGTTAACAGATTGTCTTTTAGCTTTTGCTCCCTCACATTCTCGACAAAAGTATGAATAGTATTTTTTAGGTGCAAATGGACTTACTCATCTTGAGTAATTTCATCAAACTTGTAGTTTGTGGTTGCATTTCTTCCTATTGTGTGATATTTTCCATCTAGTGATTCATGCTATTTCACCTTAAAATGAAAAAAAAGCTTAAATCAATTTGCATGAATATGTATGTGTCCTGTTAACGGTAATCTTTATTATCTTCCATGTATATATGTCAACGAATGGAAAAATTAATGTATGAATTAATAAATGAATGAATGAATGAGTGTATAAGGCAGCATCTAATGACACAAATTAGGTGCTAAGCAATGGCTAATTATTAGATATAAGATTGTTATCAAGGTAAGAATTCGAGAAATTTGAATCATGATTCAACACCATTGTTTCATCCACTAAAACTTTCTAATTTATTTATTCATTGTTAGGGTACACAACCATATTTATAGGATTCAAAAGAAAAAGAAATTACAAAAAGAACTGTTTTTGCAAAGATTTCATTTTCCTATCTATTTTGATGCTTTTGAGGAATCTTTGCAAATACTTGTCATTCTTTTTGAACCCTATATTTTCAAAGCCCATTAAGTATCCAAAAGGTTATCTTCACGATCATTTCATTGCCCTTCAGCATTTTAATGCTTTTAATAACGCGACCATTTTTTATTTTTTATCCTATGTAAATTTTGACCATTTTTATCAATTTATTGAGCGGATTTTCTATTCCACTTACTTCATGACCATACTCTTCTTGGATAGAGTCTAACTTCTTGGTTTCTTGCCTTTAAATTATCATCCATGTCTTAATCCTTAAAATGCAATGAATGAAATGAATTTAGCACATCATGGGAATTATGAATACATGAACATATAATCAAATGAATGTGTGAACCTCATAAATGCAAATGAATTTACAAGTTTTCATAGCATATGGGTGTCCTGCAAAAATTGAAAAGAAGATATCCTAACATTATCTTTTTCTTTTCTCTAGTAGACTTGAAGGCTTGAAAAATTGATGAATCTGATTTTGGTTTTGATTTGATTTTTTTGTTTTGTTTTTTATGTTTTGTTTTTTTTTCATGTTTTGTTTTTTTTGTTTTGCAAAGAGAGGTTCATGTTTATTTTTCTTTAATTAAGAAAAAAATCCATGAAGTCTGTTTTTGTCGATCACAAAAATTTTTATTAAAAAAATAGCACCTAAAAAATGCTCTAGGAAAATTCATCATAATATTGCAAGTTAAGGCAAGAAATAAATAAATTATCATAACAACAAAATATACACTTATTGATATCAAGAAAATTAAATTATAAAAGTAAGAGGCTAGAAGCGTTCCCCCGTGTGTACCTAATTCAGTCACATCTAAAATCGGGTATGGCTCTAACAAGGTAAGGCCCTTAGGTTAAATGTCTAAACAAGTTCTCAAATTGCTCCCATAGATTGAAAAGAATTGATGGGGTGCCTTAATCCTTACCTATTGTAGGTTTATGTTAAAAAAGTTCAATTCGAGTAGGAGTATCATCCATGCCCATAACGAGGCTAACACCTCGGGCAAGAGTAGGAATTTACACTCGGTAGGCTTTTCACTGGCCTAGACAAAAGCTAACACCTCAGAAAGCAAACATACTTCCTCCTTCCTAAATTATTGGATAGGCTATGCCCCCTCCATATATCTGGAGTAGAATCTAATGCATATGCATTTGCATAGTGTGTGTGGCAGAACAAACTTACCTTTTATGACTTAACACTTTCAAAAATAATAAAAAGCCCTATCCTAAATTCTCCTAAAATAATGCTTCAAAAGAAGTGAAAAGGTTACTGAAAAATATGAACAATATATACTAGAATTTCCTCATAAGTAAAAAATACAATAAAAATTTTGTTTTGAAAACATTGGGAATTATAGTTAAATATCGGTTGAAACCATATCAATCAAAATTTAGTTAACACATGATTAATTTTAGGCCTAACTCTCTAACTTGTCCTCAGTAAAAGCTATCACAACATAGCCTAGATACGGATCCTTAACAACCCAACTTAAAAGAAGGGGTACTTCTCATTCCTGTATATCTTTTTATGTCATCATTTTTATTTCTAAAGGCCATATTATTATTATTATTATTAACTTTTTCTTATTTTTGAAGAGTGAGTTGTCCAGATGAATCGCTCACTCGACTTAGCTATAAATAATTGTTACAAAATGACTACTTTTTTTAAAGTTGCCACCAACCTATTTTTGCTAAGTAAGATTGGTCATCCTTCTTTTTTGGACACCATAGGAGAGTCGAAGGAATATGAAAGGTTTCAATAATCAAAATATTTTAAATACCTCACGAATAATTAGAGGAATGCAAAAGGTTTTATTTTATAAAAAATTTGAAAAACCTTGATTTTCATTTTTAAAAAGGATATACCATTATTAAAATAATCTATAGAATCCTTTTCATATAATAGGAGAAATTCTACTTACTATTTTAACTCAGAGACATTGCCTTGATTTGCAAAAAAAAAAAATCAATTTTAATAATAATAATAATAATAATAATAATAATAAGAAATTGCCCTAAAACTTAGTTTAAATGAATGTTCTAAAATTGACTCTAAGTATTCGAATATGGTCAATACCAGAATGTCCTTTAGAGCACTTTCAACATGAAAGTATCCTAGTAACTTCTAAAGGACTTGATTTTTATATTAAATTACCAAAATGCCCTTATGATATACCTTCAGCATAAAAGTATTTCGGTACCCCAAAAGAACTAAAAAATGATCATATAAAATGAACCTAACCCTAATGCACACTTTTGTTATGAAAGAATCCCAGTGATTACATAGGACTTAATTCTCAGATAAAAGTATTAAAATGCCCTTAAAGACTACTTTCGTTTTGAAAGCATCTTAATAATATTAAGGACTAGAAAATGATCATAAAATATGAACCTTACCCTAATGCACACCTTTTTCGTGAAAAAATCACAGTGATTACATAAGACTCGATTTTAAAGTAAAATTACTAAAATACCCTTAAAGTATGCCTTTGACATATAAGTATCCCTGTACCAAGAAAGATTCTATAATTTCATAGATGAATGAACATATTCCTACTATACAACTTCCACCTACAAGTATCCCGATGATCACATAAAACTTGGTTCTAATATAAATTACTAAAATGTCCCTAGACATAGAAATATCTCGGTAACCTAAAGGACTCGATACTTTATAAACAAGCAAGCTTATTCCTACAGTACACCTTTGACCTACAAGTATCTTGGTGATCACATAGGAATCAATTTTAGGAAAAATACTAAAATACCCTTAAGATATACTTTTGGCATAAAAGTGTCCTAAAAACCTAAAGGACTTGATAGTGGTATGAAATGATAATTTTTATCCTAAAATGATCTTTAAACTTTTTTAAATTTATAAAATAGTCCCTGTTTGAAATAAACATCAGAAAATGACACAAAAACATTATGGAAATCATACCAATGATCACAAAAGCATTCAGCCAAGCACTTATAGCCTTGAAATAATTTTTTAAATTTTTACAAATTTATCCTTAAACTTTTTGAAATTATAAAAAGACCCTTAAATGAAAAAAAATGCATGAAACATATTTATACATATATTAGACTAATCTGAAAACACCTTTAAAGGTTGCAAGACATGTTCGACCAAGCTTATATGGCATAAAAAAGATTTTACATTTTTTTAATTTAGTCTCTATATTTTTTATAATTATAAAATAGCCTAAAAAATCAAAACATCACAAAATTAGCTTTATAAGAATTGGCCAAACATGGAAATACCCTTCTAAGGCTTGAAAATTTTGGAAAATTTATTTTTAGGCCCTTACAAGTTTCAAACTTTACAAAATAGTCCTAAAACTCATAAAAACATGAAATAATATTTCATCAAAGGTCATAAGCATATTTAGCTAGCATATATATCAACTAAAATAGTTTTATTCATCACATATTTTCATGAATATCAACATACATGTATGTCGCAATTTTACCAAGCATAAATATGCATAAAAACATAATAAATAATGAATAAAACATGAAAATATTTAAAAAAATAGAAAATAATATATACATGAAAATAATATTTTTTCTATCAACAAGCACAAATTACCACGATAAAAATTAACTTATTGCTAATAAAAATTAAATAAACCAACAAAATCAAGAAACTTTGATCATGGTTTTCATAGTTGGCCTTTCAACATGGATTGTAATCCATGAGCACAAGTAATCATAAAACTCACTAAAAGGATGAGTCAAGCATGAAACTAACAAAAGTTCAAGATTTTACAAGTGAAATTACCTTAAAAGCTTGCAAAACTTGAAAATGTTAGGTGTATTTTGATGTTTTTCGCCATAGAAGCCATTCTTTTTCCATGAAAGCTCCCCTTCCTCTTTTATATTAAAGAAGGATTGGCTAAAGGCTGAAAAAAAGTCCTTTTACTGATCATTTTTTAATTTTCTTTTTTTTCTTTTTTTGATTATTATTACTTTTTTAAATTTTTATTGTTTTAATAAGATATTAATTAATAATTTTTGTGATTTGGCATATGTTATCATGCATGGCATTATTATCTAGAGACATGAGAAAGAAAAAATTTAATTTGAATAAAAGCAAATTATAAGGATTAAATTATAACAAATTAAAAATTATGTACTTAAAAAATAAAATTTCACATAACAAATTTAATTAAAAATTTAATGAAAATAAAGTTTTTGGGCTTGTTAGAAAATAAAAATGGACTTATTGTGCTTGTGAAAAAAATTAATGAGCTTATCGAGCGTATTAGAAAAATTAATGGGTTTTAAGGCCCATGAAATGGAAAAAAAAAATTTAACCCATTAAAGAAAAGTTAATAAAATTTTCATATAAAAATTCAAAAAGGAATTTTGGAGAAATTTTGTGTAAGAAGACGGCAATTAAAATTTTCAAATTTATAAAATTTTATGAGTAAAACCTTTATGGAAGAAAATTATCATTTGAACAAATACAAAACTCATAAAATAAATTGAATTTACAAAAAAATAATTTAATATGAATTTAGTGGAAATATTTGAAGAAATTTCAAAATATAAACTTGGAAAAATCTGACCAAAACACTTTATGGAGTAGAAAACTCCGTATCTTAAAAAAGAAAAATTCAAAAAATATGTTCAAAATTTATAAAAATGAATTTTATCCAACACATTAATCAAAATATTAATTTAAAAAATAATAAAGATGAAAACTTGAAATACGAAATAATTTTTACTAGAAATAATTTGACAAGTGTGACACTTGCGGTATTGTGAAATATTTAAATTTAAGTCTCAAAATTGACAACTTGATATCTTATGGCAAAAAAGGCTTGTACACATTTTTCCTTAATTATTTTGAATTTTTGGAGTAAGTATTTAGCATAAATACTATACAAGTATCAATAAAATTATACAATGGTTAACTTTCCAAATTTTACAAAAAATTCTCAAAAAAATTCTTAAAAAAGGAAAATTTGACCGTGATAACATCTGGAAAAAAAATTCAAAATTTCAAAAAGAATAAAATTAAAAACTAATTTCTTACCTGATATTCATCTATTTTTATCTAGAATTTGCTCTCTGCAACCCTTGAAATGGTGATTTTTCTGTCACGTGCAGATATGGTCTTTTAGGCATGATTGAAGAGGTCTTGAAAACGTCCAATCCACCTAGAGGAATCAACCCTTATCAGGTTGTCACTAAGTTCTTGATCTCAGATACGCTGGCAATTTGTGTTATTATGTCGTGTTTTTTGTCATATCTGATTTTTGACAGGACAAGATTACCTAATACACAAGTATGACACGATTAATTAATCGTGTCAAACCTTGGAAACATGAACACGACACAGTTTCTTTTTATGTTACATGCGACATGGCATGATTAACATGTTTAAAATTGATCCTGTAAATTTAACATGATACGACGTGATTACAACATGATTAATATTGATCTGTTAATTTTTTTTATGACATGACGTGATTAAACTTTATTTATTTATGTTTATTATGACATGATAAGACATGACAAAACAAAATTACAACATGAATAACATGATTAATAAAAATAACACGAAAACAAAATTAAGACATGAATTACAAGAACACAATTAGGAAACGAATTACATGAATATTATCAACCAATCTACCAATCAACTTCCTTTTCAATCTATTATACTTTCTAACCATAGCATGTCTCTTCACAAATAACAATTCACACCATTAGGAGCCATACAAATACATAATGTAAACGTTGTCCAATTCCCACACAATTACACAAACATAATTCAAATGTACCAACAAATAAAATAAAATTCCAAACTTGAAACATTCTTAAATCTTAACTAATAAAAGTCTAATAAAATATGTCCCATTCATGCCTTCTGCCAAACCACCTATTTATAAAATAAAAATATATTTATCAAAATAAAATAAAATTAATAGTTAAAAGTTTAAATGAATTCAATCTTTGCAATACTAACCTTTCATTCAAGATCCATCAACTCTAACATCACCAGATGTGGAAAGTTTGGATGAATACTCTTTGTTAATATCCAACTGAATGATATCTTATGTAATCTCATGTGATTTCAACTCTACAGAATCTACGTTTATAAAGTTTTTATTCATAAATCATAATTACGCTAATGGTAATGAGGAATTAATGATAAACAAAAGTAAAATATGTCCATTAAAAAAGAAAAAAATCCTTCCCAATTTCTCCAAATAACCAATCCTTACTAGAAACAATTGCTTCCACAATATCTAGCTTAAGTGAGCTACGATAATAGTCAATAACCTTACCACTAATGGCGAAAGCAAATTCAGATGCCAATGTTGAAATAGGAATGCTCATTATATCCCACGCCATGGTAGCAAGCTCAGGACAATGAGATTGGTTTTTCTTTCTGAAAGTGTAGGATATCTAAATCTTATTTGTTATCAACCCTTCGTCCATCAAGATATAACTCAAGTTGAGATTTTTGTGTAGCATTCCTATACTTAATGTCATAAGAGTCAAATTCTTAATTATAAAACTAAAGTTTAAATTTTTAAAAGTAAAAAACAAATAGAATTATAACAAAATATAATAAAATTTTGAAATTAAATCAAGAATAACAATTTTTTTTAAAAAAAGATAAACTACTTGAAAGACATCAATATCATACTCATTAAGAGCAGAAACATTAAAGGATGAACCATGATCAAAAGCCTTGGTAACATTTTCATTCATAAAGAGAAAACAAAATATCTTTGACCATTCCGAATTTTATTAAATTATTCCATTAAAGCTTCTTGTAACTCGACTAGAACAATTAAAGCTTGTAGTGAGGATCCAATATCTAGATATAGCTAAAATCTAGCTAATTTCAGACCAATACTTTTCAAATTTAACAAGCATTTGGGTAGCCATGTTTCTCATGTACATGTCAATATCATTCAAGCAGCCATTCAACATTAAGCATACCTTAGTGTAAATTAGCCGTAGGATACTTTGTTTTAGAAAACACATGAGTCATATCATAGATAACACCCAAAACCTTGTAGAGTTTTTCAATATCAAGCCATTCATCCAAAGATGGACAATGCTTATAATTTGAATCACTAATTGCTTAGTAAGAAAAAGCTATGTGAAAGTTAAGTGCACTTTCAAGCATGAGATATGCAAAATTCTACCTAGTTGGAACATATTATCTCAATCCTTTTTTTTCATCTAAACTCAGCAGCTTCACACATTCTAAGAATTTTTGTTTTCTTAGTTGAGAGCTTTTCACATAATAATACTTTCCCTTATTTTTTTAGAGCTTTATTAAGCTTTTTCAATCCATTTTTCACTATTAAGTTAAGAATATGAGCATAACATCATATATGAAAAAGCTTACCTCATGTTAACAGTGCTTTCCCTATATTCAATTGTGATTTTAAAAAATCAACAAAAGAATCATTAGCAGAAGCATTATCTAATGTCAAAGTGCTTTGAATTTCCTAATCAGTCATCAATGAGTTCACTTTTTAACTTAATGCAACACCATTGTGTGGTGGTGATATATAGGAAAAACTCAAGATTCTCTTTTGTAAAGTCTAATATTGGTCAACAAAGTGAGGAGTTAGACATATATACCCATCATTTATAATAAAAGTCCACAAATCAAAAGTCAAACAAAACCTAATAGGTGAATCCTTAAGTAATTGCCCTACTTCTTTATCTTTTATGCATCCTAAAAATATTAGCTTTAGTGGTGTTCCTAGAGATTGAAGTAGCATCTTCACTCAAATAAAAAAAAATATAGCCCTAATGCCACAGTACTCTACAAATGATAATGGTAACTTATGTATGACTATTGTAGCAGTTAACAATGCACAAAATTTTTCAGGTTCAAATTTTGAAGACCTTACTACCATAGACCCATGTTCTATAGATAATATTATTTGACTTATGTCACAAGTGTCTCTCCTCTCATAATTGTTCATATGTCATTTTAGATTACCTTTTCGATGCCTACTATCATAGTTTTTAATAGCTTTACAGGTTCAGATTTACATAACTTGTACTTTTTTCTAAGTGCCAGTAATATTCTCCTCGGGCAATAACTCAAGGACTGACCAAACAATTGAAGTGTGCTTCCTTTTGTGTTTCACTTGTTATTTCCTTTATGTTCAGTTTCCTCTACCTCAATTCCATAAAATCATCATTTTTATTACCTAAGCCTATAGGGAACAGAATTTGATTGGAGACTAATGTTGATATTATCAAAGTCCACCTACAATAGTATTGACAATCTTTAAGTTGTCAAATAAAAAAAACCTCATAATCATATTACCATAGAGAAATAAATATGCAGATTAGGTATATAAAAAAACCTACCCTTACACCTTCTCAAGCTTTCTTTTTATTTCTCATACTATCTAAACCTTAATATTAATTTGCATAAAAGGATTCAAAGGGATATATTTTCTTCTTACACAAAAAATTTACTGTTTGGCCATGGCCATAAGAAATCAATCAGTAAAAAGAATGAATTTAATCTAATTATAAACGGCTGCCAAGTTACATTAAAAGTTTGAATCAATTTAAAATATTCTAAAAATAAGTATAGTTATATTTTTAAATTCTTTTTCATTTTTCATTTGCTATTTTTAAATATTTATTCTTAAATTTTTTAACTTATACTAAAATTTGGTATGCTAAAAAATAACTATAGTTAACATAATAAAAAAATGTTTACGTTAAAGTTGTATTGGACATACAAAAATCTTAAACTTAAAGTTTTAATTAAATATTTAATTTGGTTAGTATATATTAGAAAAAAGTAACCAAAATAAAGAATTAGTTATTCATTAAAAAAATGTTTTATTCAATGACTTGAATCAAACAAAGATATATAGCTCAGAGATGTCGAACAAAAAATTAGTATTTTTGTATCAAGCTCTCAATAGGCTCATTAAAGACATACTCAAATTATTCAAGAAAGAGTAAGAACTTTCATTTCTATCTCAAAAATAATTTTAAAATATATATATAATTTGTTAGAATTAATGTAGTAGCGTATTAATATTCATTAGTACTTCCTATTTTCCAATTACTAATTTACTACTTACTACTAATAATAATGGTTTACTAGCCCACTATAAATAAACAATCAACGTCGTAGTTTAATATGAGATTTAAAATATAAAACTATTTTACTATTAATTAATAAGATTGAGCCTATACTTTAACTAGTTTTTAAGTGATGATATATTATTAAATTATCTTTTCTATTTATAATCATAATATCTTTTAAATTATATGAATAAATCATGTTGTTTATACTTAATCTTTATCTTAACAATTATATTATTACTAATAACCAAAGTAAAATGGATATTGAATAAATGCTTAAAGTAGTTTTTATATATTAAACAAGTTTTTTTAATTAAAAGTTTAAAATAATACTTCTAGTTTATATATGTTATATTATTATATTGAAAATTAATGTGTTTTATATATAAATTTGTTAATTTAAACATGTATACCCGCTTATGACACGTTAAATTATCATATTTTATATGTGTTAACGGATACATATTGACACATTATACATTTATGACATGATTAATTAATCATGTTTTAACCATGTAAATGGATAGATGTGAAATGATTATGCATTTTTGACACGGTTAATTAATCATTTCTTAACTGTGTCTTACGCGTGTTATGCGTGTTTTACACGTTTATGACACAAAAATTTCATGTCATAAATGTGTCAACATGATTATGACACAAAACATGATTACATAAAACCCATATATAATTAAAGCATGTCATATATGTGTCGTGTTTTCATGTCATATCTAAAATTGCTAGGTCTCATCTCGGATATGGGCCGGACAAAATTAGGTGTCAACAGTTAACACATTTCTTTTCGTAGTGTTCACCTTGCATTCATATTTTCAAATCATTTTAAAAAATTATAAAGACAATGTTTTGTGACAATACTCCTCAGTGCTTGATAGAAAATATCTCATTTTGAAAATTAAATCTGGAGACTTTTTTTTTTTGTAAAAATCTCTATGTTTCCCACCTTTCCAAGATATGTATAGGATTAAAATTTTCTTTAAAATCTGATTTACTATTTTATAAAAATTCATGCATAAAAAGGGATTACATTAAAATAATGATAAGCCAAAATCGAAAAACCCAAAACTAAGTTAAGACATAGCCAGAAAGTATAAATTTTGGGCATCATGAGGATGTTGATACTTTACTCACTAAAAAAGAAAATCTAGGCTATGCATATTGATATAGGCATAAAATTTACTTAGAATTAAACAAATGAAGCAGAATGAAATAAAGAAAAAACCTGGATTTCCTCAAGATCTTAAGAAAAGATTACATGTGATCGAATAGTAATTTTAAAGCATAGATCTGTTAGAAATCATACCTTCCTAGAGACTCGTAACTTTAGGTGTGCCAATCCTTGCATGAGGCACCATGGGTTGATTACAAGTATCTTGCCTCTAACGATGATCCATATAGATGCCTACTGGAGCCTTCATGAGGTCCACTAGTTTTTTGGTGCTAGCCAAAAGAGTTTTCAAGCCTTAACCAAAAGATATATAGCCAACAGGTTTAGATCTGAAATGAACCATGAACAATTCCCACACCTATGACACCAAAGAAAAGGAGAAATAACTCTATAAGGAAGTAGCTATTTTTCGTTGATGCTAATAAACGGATCCAAAAATCATAATTCTTGATTCCAATTGATTTCATTAGGATATAAAATTGATTTTCTACCTTTATGGTGATAAAAAATGCTTTGAAATCCCCTAAAATACCAATCAACATAAAAAAGGGTTGTAAAAGCAAGGATTTTAAGATTTGGCCAATTTCACAACTTTTTGTGAAAAAGTAATCTTTCAATACTAGAAAAAATTTTTTTCTATCTTCATTGTGTTAAAAACAATTCAAGAATGCTAAAAAAAAACCATGAAAATGCAAAGAGACCTTAAGGAAGCACGAGTGTTATGCCAAACCCCTTAGAAAAGTTTAGGGTGTGTGCTTAGGGTTTTCTTGATGCTTTTATCAGCCAAAAAAATAAAATAATGTATTTAAATATACATTGAGGTAGGTTAAGCTTTAACTGAGCCCATTACTAACATTGTAGAAGTGGCCCCTCCTTAGAGTGTTTCTTAAAGCCCACCTAAATGTTAACTTATAAATATTTTAGCCTATTAGTACACCAAAGATAGCTATTCCTTGGGCCAAGCCCATTAGCAAACCATAGTTCATAACTATACTCTTTCGACTTAAAAATTTTAGTTACTCTTTCGACTTAAAAATTTATGCTTTTAGCCTAACCCCTAAATTGATAGGTTAGATAATTTAATTCATAATTAAATTTTCTAACCTAAGTAAAATAATTTTACTTCATGTAAATAACATTAAATAATTATCAAATAATTATTTAATTTTCCAAATACAATTATTCGACCTTATTTAATATTATCCCTAAAATTATGTCTATTAATAGATATTATCTTGATAAGACATTCTTATCTTTATTACCATATTAAGACATCTCTAATTAAATTTTATATGTCTAATTTATGTCTTTAACAATACTTAATTAAACTAATCTAGTTAAGTCCTCCTAATTATAACTTTTATTTAATTAGGTCATACTTAATTAAATCTTAGTTTTAATCCAATAGATCATTTTATTGTGTGTGACCCATTAGGCTTTCATCATAACAACAATAAATATAATTACCCAATTAAGTTTATTTATAGTTATAGAACAAGATTGCCTCTAGCAAGGCATCATGGCTACTTAGTATGTAGGAAGAGTCAATATAACCTCTTAAGAGACCTTTCGATAACCAGCTCTTAGAGTACTTTGGTCCTTTCACCAGATATCCCGAAAAGACTATAAGCATGGT
>JBBYHK010471842.1:0-19946 GCA_038382065.1 Adansonia grandidieri | reverse complement strand
TTTATAATTACACCTAAATAACTTGATTTAATTAACTTGGTTCATTTATTATCATGTGGGCCACATGAAGTCCAACAGTTACTGCATGGAGCTTTGTCTAAATTCCTTCCCATCAATATGTATAGAAATTTAAGATTAAAAATATTTATGGTGTTCGTCATTTTCGGTTTGTTGGTTAACTTAATATCATTTTCTTTTTTTTTTAATTCTATTATTATTATTATTATTTTATTTTGCAGTTTGACACACAACTGTCATTTTATACTAATTTTAAATTATTTATGAATTACTATGCACAATTATATAAAATCACAGGTCAACCAGTGAATATTGCAATTCACTATCCTTTTGAGTAAGATATTGCGAAGCACTATGTATAGGAACATTCTTCCAGCATGCATCCTTTAGGTGAGATGTTGCTAGCTTAATTATTATATAAAAAGACTCTTGAGTAGGTTGCTTATGTTGTGACAATTTTCTGATTATTTTGTTCCACCACCTTGCTATCTAATTAGATTACAAACTTATTTCACTTGTCTACCGTTTGTTAATTATTTCCGATCGAAGTAGCCCTCTAACTTTCTATATATTCTTTTTTTTTTTTGAGGTGAGACATTTATGGATTAAACTTATTGGCATATGGCATTTAGACAACACAAATATATCTGTCACGAGCAAACTGATTTCTGTACTTGCTTCACTACAAAATATATATATATTTTTTGATGAATGCAAATCCATCATTATACTTTAAAATCCATCAATATAAATTTTAGACGTTTTTATTGACAGATATAAATTGGATATTTTGATAAAATACTATCCATTACAATAGGCCTTGTTGGTTTAAACCTTTCACTGATGGACAAAATCCATGATGAATTTTGACCAAAATGCATCGATACACAAGTAAATGTATCAATACAAGCCTAAGTGTATTGATACATTTTGGGCAAAATTGTCCATTGTATTGGTACACCATCCATTGTGTCGATACATTTTGAAAAAATTGTTCATTGTATCAATACATTACACCATGTATCATGTATCGGCATAACCTAAGCATTTTACCCAGTTCATGGTATTTTTCAACCTTTCGCATTGTTGCATTAAACTTCAAATTTGGTCATGATTTTGGCTTCATAAATCATACAATTTTAGACTAACCTTCATGGAAATCATATGGATTTTTATTTTAAGCCTTAAACATTGGATTGCCACATTTTTGAAAAGGTCCATTAAGCTTAAGATAGGGACATTTCATTTTCTGATTTAATTTGTTAATGGGTAAGATTAGCATTTTTTGATGTATCAGCCCATGCATGGCTTCCTTTGGCTGCAAAAATATTACATTAGCCAATCAAATGTTGAAAGCTAAACCGATGTACAATGACTCATTAAATCGTACATGAAATGTGTCCCACATACCCCATTGTTAGGTTATTTTTTACGGCTGAAACATTGTGCTATATAAGGACATTCTCATGCTCAACCAAGCACATTCTTTCATATACGCACACATTCTCACAAGCTCTCTTTAGCCAACAACATCCCATTCCCATAGTTCCCTCAAGCACCTCACCAAAAACCTTTTCAAAACCCTCCATTTCACTTATCTTTACTCTCCAAAAACCCTCCCATTAAGACCATAACCCTCAAGCTCATTCTTAGCTGCCTTTTCTTGTTAATCTAAAGTAAAGGAAAGGAACAAAGAGAGCTAAAAGTGTGGAAAGTTTTCTACTTAACAACAAAGGTAAGGTTTCAAAGCTTGTCGGTATACTTCCCATCTTTTCTCTATTCATTTTCTTTTTTTTTTTGGTTCATCATCTCATCTTAGTGAGCCATTTTATGAAAGTAATAACCTTATCTTAGGATATCCATGTATTATTATGGCCTTGTTTATGATAGTATTAGGATTATTAGTGCTTTGATGATCCTTTAATGTGATTTTTTCATAATGACCATGTTTGTGTGCTGAGTTTGTCTTGAAATCATGCCTTAAAGTTGTTTTGAAATTTTCAGCATGCTTTTTCTTGTCTAAATATGTTGATTTTTTTTATTTCATTCATGAAGCTAACATGTTCTTGCATCCTATTATTCATATCCTTGCATTTTACCATCTCTTTCATGTTTAAATGTCATGTTTGATTGATTAAGCATGTTCTATCTGTTTATTGTCATGAATGCCATATTTTGGTTTACTACATGTTTGTCAAAATGTTTGTTTAATGCATGTCAAAAATCTATTTTTCTAAAACCCCAAGTTTATATTACCTTCAATAAATGAAGATTAATATAAATTTAATGTTTTATATCAATTGTCTTCCAATCTTAGGAAAAACTCAAGCTTTTCATGTTTGGATTCAAGGTTAAATAAGGTCAAATATTCTATTTTCAAAAACAAAATATGTCCAATGATTTTTCTCAAGTTGTATGTGCCTTGATCTTGCGTCTAGTGCCTTTTGCTTGTGACCTGCTTAACGGGCTATTTCATTATCCCAAACTACTTTAAGATTGTGCAAATAAGTTTGTGAAGCTACTATCATTGACCCTTTTTTATCACAGTCATCCAAATGTTCGTAACACGAGTCTAGCTATAGGAAACTAGAAAACTAAAAATTCTCCTGTTTTAGCATTGGTAGTATTGTGACACTTGGTTGAAAAATAATTTTTGAATTCTAGGCAATTTTTTTTGGTATTTTTTTGAGTATTTTTCCTTTAAAGTTCATCATACTAAATTTTTAACAGTATCTTGTTTGTCCCCAGATCATTTCGGCTGAGGGAATTACAATTTTTCAAACTTTTCTTGTTTAGAATCCTTGGAATCAATGGTTCACATTCTGTTTGGGTCATTTCGACCCCTCAAATGATTTTTCTACAATTTTTTAGTAATTTTCCTAAAAACTACATGAAATTCCTTTTCCAAAAATGTATCATTTATGAATGATTTTAAACATGGCTAAAATAATTTTTCAAAGTTTGTCGCATCATTTTCCTTGCACTTATCACTAATGCTGAATCAAACCCAACTTCAAAAATTAGTTCCTCCTAGAAAGCAATTTTTTAGAATTTTTTGAATATTTTTATATTCAACCTTGTCAAGCCACCTTTCTAATAGCACCCCACAAACTCCTTGGACATTCAGATTAGTCCAAAATAAAACTGAAAAAGAGGATAACACGACACTATCCCCTATTTTTTTGAATTCCCTTTCTAAGGCATTCTAATACCTTTTGATGAGTGTGATCAACTCCATTGAGTTTAAAAACATATGTTAACCCCTTTTAGGCTTAGATTGAAGCATAAGCATTTTTCCAAATTTTACTATTCCCATTTTTATCAATTCAAACCTTTGTAAAAAAAATCAAGTTTGTCAAAAAATTGTCAAAAATTCATTTTATCAAGAAATCATCAAATTTTTATCAATTCAAGTCTTTTAATCTCGTCTCTTAAAAAAAATAAAAAAAAATCAAATTTTCTCTCTCTTGAATTTCTTTAAATTTTTTTGAAAAACCCAAACCTAGCTTCCATGCCTTAATCAAGTAATGATCTAAACGTGTCTAAAAAATTGTTAACTTGGTTATTTCTAGATAACCGATGACAATTACAAGATAAATCTCGAACGACCCTTTCATTTGTTTTCTTATGTAATTTATATTATACAATATTATCTTATTTTCTCCTATGCCTTACTAATACGTTTTTTGTTTTTATGTTCATTTTGCATTCATGTTACAAAATCTTTTTTGAAATTCGCAAAAGGAAATGTTTTGTGTAAGTTTCCTCTAGTGCTTGGCGTAGAATATTTGGTTTTCAAAATTAAATCCAAAAATCATTTTCGGGATGCGTATAGGATTAAAATTTTTACTAAAACTTGGATTTATTACTTTACAAAAATTTATCATGCATAAAAGGGGATTATGTCCAAAATAGTGACAAGACAAAATCGAGGAAATTGAAACAATATAAGACTTGGCTAGATAGTACTGATTTTGAGCATCGTGGGGGTGCTAATCCTTCTCCATACGTAACTAACTCCTGAAACTAATCAGGGAATTTTTGGACCACGTAAACCTTAGAATCAATTTTTTGAGTTTGTAACTTAGAATATTAGTTTTAATAGGCATCCAATTATGCCTAGGCTAAATGATCGATGGCAATTGCAAGTGTTGGGTGCTTCGTGGTGGCCACCCAAGACTAGTAAGATGTGAGATTCATTTGATGGTCTCGCGTTATGATCAAAAGCTGAGACTCTATACTTTCTCATTCCCATTACATCAAGAAGAAAGAGTCCCAATCAAAAAGACACTTCTTCATCAAGAATTTTATCATATCTCATATATGTTAAGTCATAGAAGCTTCTTATCCCATAAGATTTTGGGGGGCACATTGTTGTAATAATTAAGAATGCATGCCATTTTACATTATGATTGAAAAACAAATGAAACAAACATTTATTTTTTAACATTAATACTTGTAACAACTTAAGTAATTAAAGTAATTACTTTTAATATAGTAAATGTAAGTGAAAACAAAATGTAAGTTAAAAATACCAACATTAAAAAATGTTTTAAAACTTTCTTTTCCTCTATGTAAAAAAGGTATTTTTATTTTTTATTTAAATATTCCGATAATCCCTCTCTTATTTTAATAAAAAGATTTAAGTACTAATCTTTTAGGTGCAGATAAAAGACTATGCATAATGTAGGTGTCAATGGCTTAAACCTTTATTTAATATTTCAATAATCTTTACTCTGAAGCCAATAGTGAACTAAATCTTGAACTAACACTGCTTTGAGGAAACAAAGTATTATGTAACACACATATATTTCTAAAGCACTATAATGAGCTTCTTTAGCTAGCGTATTAGAACCATGTGCTTTATCTTGGTTATAATGAGCGTTCTATGTAGACACCTAATTTTATCCAAGCCCTTTTCTTAATAGATCCGAAATATCCAAGACCAAAACTTAGCAACCGCCTGGCGTGGGTAGCCTTTTTTTAGGTGGACTAAACATTTTCAAAACTTTTTTAGTTATATTTAAATGGCTGTACGGACACATGACAAAAAAAGTGCAGTTTCAAATGTCATAAAGAACAATTCTTGGATAAAAAGACAAATATTCAAGTAAAAAAAATAGTTTTTAAATTTATTCATTTGAAATTTTAAAATTCACTTCTGTATTTGATGTTACGGTTAAATTTTCTATTTCTAGAGATTTTTCAAGTTTTTTATGGAACTTTGAGAGTTAGCCATCGTATATTCTTACCAATACATGTGTAGTATTTATGCTAATACTCGCCCCAAGAAATCTAGAATATTTAGGAAAAATTTTGTATTGGCATTCTATACCACGACTTATCAAGTTGTAAATTTTGGTGCCTAATTTTGAATTTTTCCTAGTAAATTTTTTTTTTTTGGATTTCAAGTCTCCATCTCTATTTTTTTTTATTTTGAGTAATATGTTAAATTCAATTCATTTTTTTATAAATTTAAATATATTTTTGAAATTTTTTCGATTTCAAAATATAAACTTCTCTTTCTGTAAAATTTTCCTAAGTCTAGAATTTTTAATATTCTTTAAATGCTTTCATTAAGTTCATATTAATTAAATTTTTGAAACTCTAATTTATTTTATAAGTTTTTCATTTTCTTTTGAAAATTAATTTTTTCCATAAGAATTTTTCCTGTAAAAATTTATAAGTTTAAAATTGTTGATTGACTTTTTCTCACATATAAAATTCCTATTCAACACTTAGAATTTTATAAGAAAATTTTATTATTTTATTTATTTTTGGGAAAAAATTTCTTTATTGGGCGTAAAATTTGTGAATTTTGCTAATGAGCCTAACAAGCCCATTAATTTTCAACAAGCCTAACAAGCTTGCCAATCACATGTTTGATTTTTCACCAAGCCCATTTCATTCTCTACAAGCCTATCTTGCTTATCCCCACAAGCCCATTTTACTTTCCAACAAGGCCCAATTAGGCCCATTTTAATTTTACAATGAAGACCCAATAATCTTTTCTCTCCCTAAAATTTTTATTAATTCTTTACAGACCAAAAAATTTCATAGGAATATTTAATTAGACTTTTTACGTGTTTAAATTTATAAATAAATTTGTTAATTTATAACTTTTGATTTCTTACAATTTAGTCGTTCCAATTCATTTTATATTATATTATGACTTTATTTTTTTCATATATTTAATTCTCAAAATTTTTTTGTATTTAATTTAATTATAGAATTTATTGATTTTGTTACATGAACTACTTTGGTTGGAATTTAAATTTTCCTTAACCAATTTAGTTACATTTAAACTATATATTAAACTAATATTATTCTAAATTATCATGAAACCTACATTTAGCCACAATGGGCTTTGTGATTAAGCTTATATAATTATTATATGAATACAAATTAATCAATTAAAGCCTAGAAAAATCTACAAAATAAATCAATAAAAATAAATCAAATAATAAATGGAATTTGGTAGAAATCCTTAGAGCCAATTCAGCCAAGGTTTTTCTTGCAACCCTTGGTTGAATTTTGTCCCCTATAAATAAGGCATGGTTTGTTCATTTTTGAACTTTAGCTTTTCAATAAAAAAAACTACAAAACATTGAAATTTCTTATGTTTTTAAGCCTTTTAAGATAATTGTTCTTGTAAAAATTTTAATCTTTGTTCATTTTATGCTTAATTCTTTCTTTATTAAGTCAAAATCATGCTTGTGTTCATTGATTTTAATCCATGTTGAAAGACCAACTATGATGACTGAACAAAGTTTCTTGATTTTGTTGTTTTATTTAATTTTTATTAGTAATACATTGATTTTCATCAAGATTATTTGTGTTTGTTGATAGAAATAATTTCATGTATATATTTTTGTATTATTTCTTAATATTTTCATGTTGAATTATGTTGATATATGCATTATTTATCATGATATTATTCATTTTTAAGCTTAGTAAAAATTATGACATGTATTTATGTTAATATTCTTGAAAATGAATGATGAAAAAAATATTTTTGGTGAAATACATGATGGTTAAAAATGTTTAAGGCCTTTAGATAATGTTTTATGCTTGATTTCATGGTATTTTGGATTATTTTGTAATATTCAAAATTTGTAAAGGCTTAAAAATAATTTTTCCAAAATTTTGAAGGCCCTGAAAGGTGATTCCAAACTTGGCTAAATTTGATCTTGATGATCTTGTGATGTTTTAATTTTTTAGATGATTTTATAATTATGAAAAACACAGGGATTAAATTGTAAAGATTGCAAAAATTCTCCACGGCCATCTAAGCTTGGCTGAATTTGTATTGAGACCTTTAAGGGTGTTTTTTCACATATTTTAATATGTTTGAATGTGTTTCATGCATTTCTAACCTTTTAGGGGCCTTTTTGTAATCTTAAAAAGTTTAGAGAGTTATTTGCAAAAATTAAAAAAAATGTTTCAAGGCCAAGGGTGTTTGGTCAAATGCTTATGGTGATATTTGATGTGTTTTCCATGTTGATATTAATGTGTTTAATATTTGATTTTGTGTTTCATTTCATATAGGGACTATTTTGTAAAGTTAAAAAAGTTTAGGGACCATTAAGTAAAGCCGTGCATTTTAAGGTCAAAATGGTCATTTCTCATATCCAATTACCCATGTAGGGTCTTTTGATCGTTTATAAGCTAGAATGCTATCTTGAGAAATATTAGGACCTATTAGTAATTTTTGCATTTTAGGTCATATTTGATGTCAAAATTACCCATTTAGGGTAAAATTATCATTTCATATCGTTATCGAGTCTTTTAAGGTATTAGGATACTTATATGTTGAAGTTACACCTTAGGATATTTTAGTATTTTATATTAGAATTGAGTCTTTTCTGATAACTAAGATACTTATACGTTGAAGATGTATAATAGGGATGGGTTCGTCTATTTAAGAAGTTATTGAGTCTTTTAGGGTTACTGGAATACTTATATGTCGAAGGTATATCCTAGGGGTGTTTTAGTAATTTATGCTAAAACCAAAGTCCTATGTGATTCCCAGGATACTTATATGTCGAAAGTGCACAGTAAAAATATGTTCGTTTGTTTATAATGTCATCGAATCTTTTAGGGTTATTAGGATACTTATATGTTGAAGGTAGATCTTAGGGACATTATAGTAATTTATTTAAAACCAAGTCTTATGTGATTACTTGGATACTTGTGTGTCGAAGGTGCATAGTAGCAATAGGTTCGATCGTTGGTGATGTCATTGAGTTCTTTTGGGTCACAGGGATAGTTTTCTATCAAAGGTGTACTTTAGAAAGTTTCGGATAAGTTTGATTATTTCTCAACAAAATTGAAACGTTTTAAAATTAAGGATATGTCTTTGAATTAAAGTAGTACCCAGAATTTCTACCAGCATATGAGAGATGTTTATGGATTATTTTATAACAAAATATCATTTTCAGAATGAAAATTGAGATTTTTTTAATTTTGTAAAAATAAAACCTTTTGTATTCCTTTAGCTCTCTAGCGAGGCGCAAAAGATATTTTAATGTTTAAAACATTTCATATTCCTCTAGTCTTCCAGTAGGGTGCTAAAAATATTTTGATTTTCAAATATATTAAAAAATTAAATTTCTCATACGAAGTAATAAATTTATTTCATAAAATTTTATTTATATATATAGAAATTACAATTAAATACTAGATATTGAAACCAAATAAAAATCAAATTTAAATTAACATATGATAAATAAGGTACTGATTATCGAGCATCATGCAAAGGATCGATCCTTACTCATGATTGTAACGACTCTTAGACCCTTTCATGCGATTTTTAGTATTATCGCAGACCTCAGAGTTTGTTTTTAACAGTTTTGTAATCCTTGAAATACAAACCCTGGTAGGTGACCAATCTTACATAACCAAAATAAATTGGTGGCAGTTCTAAAATAAATAGTTATTTCATAATGATTATTTATGGTTATGTCAAGTAAGTGATTCATCTCCGTGACTTAGTCCCCAAACATAAAAAATAAAAAAATAATAATGATATGGCCTCAAAAGTAAAAAATGATGATATATAGATATATATATATATATATATAGGAATAAGGGGGCACACCCTCTTTTTAAGTTAGATTGGTCACGATTCATATCCAAGCTATGTTGCGACATTTTAGAGAAGTAGTTTAAATTCTCATAAGAAGTGGGTTCACTTCCACACTCAAATAGGTGAGGCTATTAAGGATACTTCTTTTAACTCTAAATTCTACTAAATAAGCTACAACATCGTTAAGAATATAAAAATACTCAAGCCTCCATTACCAATACAAGATACATGCACTGCACCATAAGAGGATTTTTTTTAATTTAAATATAAAATGTTCATGTCATCAAATCACTATATGATTCTTTTTCCCTTTGAACCTAATTCTTAGGATTTCCAATCACTAGGTAAGGTATCCTTAAAGTTGATTTTTATTCTTGTTTAAGCTTTAATCCCATATCCCTCAACGCTATCCAAATCTTTTTTTTAGCTAGAGTTTTTGCCAAAAGATTTACGAGATTATCACCACTTTGAATATAAGCAACATTAATTGTACCATTAGTTATATGAGATCTCATATAGTTATGTTTTCTCCTTATAAATCTAGATTTTCCATTATAATATTTATTAACTCTTCCAATAACAACAGCACTATCACAATGGATTAAGATAAGTGGTATTAGTTTTTTCATATTTTAATCTCAAATAAAAGATCTTGCAGCCAACCCGCTTCTTAATTTGCTAAGGCCAATGCCATAAGTTCAGCGTCTGTAATGGAATTTACAACGATTTTCTTTTTTAGATTTCCAAAGAATTGTTCAACTCCCAATGTAAGCACATAGCCAATGATAGATAAAGAATCAGTACCCAAGGTGTTCCAATTAGCATCATTTTATTTTTCAAGTACATCAAAATCCTTTGGATAAAGTATACCATACATGTTAATTTTTTTTTCTAGAACTCTAAGTTTGGTTTACTTGTAAATTTAGCCAACAACTCTACAGCTTAAGCAATTTCAAGTTGGGTGCAATAAATAGCATACCTCAAGCAAGTAATGATACCAGCATACTTTTTTTGGTTACATTCATCTTCATCATTCTCCATGATAAAAAAATGTAAATTTAGATAAAAAATAATGCATAAGGGTTAGCAATCAAAAAGCTTGTATTTTTTTAAGAAAATTTTCAATATAATTAGATTGCTCAAGAAAAATACTATTTAAAGTCCTTGTGATCCTCATGATAAGAATTACATTTGCTTCCCTTAAATCTTTCCTTTCAAAATGATTAGTAAATAGAATTTTAATACTATCTATAATCTCTAGATTTGTTCCAAAAATCAAAAGATCACATCATATAAAAAATTATGACATGTGAATTACTATTTGATATGCAATATATCCATTTATCACTTTCATTAGTTTTGAAATCATTAAAATTAAACACGTATCAAATTTCTCATGCCAACTTCTAGGGTTTTGCTTTAAATCATATAATGATTTTAATAATTTACACGCTTTATTTTCATTATCTACCATAACAAAGCACTTAGATTGCTTCAAATAAATTTCTTTGTCTAATTTTTAATTTAGAAAAACTATTTTTACATCTATTTGATAGATTATCAAATCAGGGATGGCAGTATTTGTTATTAGAACTCTTATTAGTGTTTAATTGCTGACGTAAGAAAATGAATCAAAGAATTATATGTCCTTTTTTTACTTAAAGCAAGCTTTAAGCCTAGTTTCATATTTATCAATTGAGCCATCAGGCTTTAATTTCTTTCTTAATCTCCATTTACACTCTATAGGTTTACAACCTTGTGGTAGGTTTACTAGTTTCTAAGTTTTGTTAGTTATCAAGGAGTCCATCTCATCATTTATGGCTTTATTCCAAAGGTCTAAATTAAGAAAGGACAAGGCCTTGCGTAAAGTGGTATGATCAACTTAAATATTAAACACATGATAATCAGGGTCAAAGTACTTTATACTTCTTCCTGTGTTACTTTATCTAGGTTCACTCACAAGTTTATATCTTTTTTTATGTTGAAAAGTAGATTATTCTAAAGCTTGTTAATTATTAGTAGGTTTAATACCCTTACTATTTCTAGTTTTAAAGGAAATGTATTTTTGTGAAGGATGACATCTAAGGATCCAATTAATACATTGTTATCTAGGTCTAAAAACTCCTATGCCTTGTTAGTAAAGGCATAACCCATAAATGCTAAGGATGTTAACAGATCAGATATCTGCAATTTTTTAATATTCGAATCTAAATTTGTAAAACTGCTTTAAATCGATTCTATTTGTTATTTGCATTAACTATGCACATTACTATCTGAATCCAAATCCGACTTAAACAATATTATTCGTTGGATATTCAAATCCACCAAAAAATCCAAATTTGGTAAATATAAAAAAAAATTATTAAAGCAAATTCAAAGTCCCATATAATTAACATCCAACAAGTTTAAAATAAAAATATAGCAAATTTAACAAAATAACAAACCAAAATATGAAAAACAATTTAGATAACACAAAGAAAAAAGGTAAATATATGGTAAATAAGTTTTAAATTACAAACATAACAACTTAGATAATACATTTACTAAAAGTATTTCTTCCATAAACTAAAAACAACCATAAAACTTGGTTCATCAATTATGAACGATCACTCTTCTTCATTAACAACACATGTGCCAACTAAATCTCCAACTAAATTAGACACTACATAAGAAAAACATAAATATTAATTTAACTCTTGTAATGAAATATAATGGATTTCATTTTTGAAAAACAAATGAAAATAAAGTAAAAAACTATAGCATTTATATCATATACCTTGTATTTTATTCTTCAACCAATTTTGCGAGCACATCAATACCTCCAATATGTTTGGATGAAGCTTATTTCAATGGGTTGGTACTACTTTGCCATGCAATTGTAGAAACAAGAATGACAAGAAAATCTTTAACAATTATTTGCAAAGTGGGATACTTTATCCAATTTATCTTCCACCAATTAAGAATGTCACAATTTTTTGTCGATGGCAAAACTGGCTTATCTATATAGTGGTCTAATTTAGACTTTACCTGCATACTGGTAGAAGAAAAACTTAAGAATGTAACCAACCTAGAGAAATCTTTTTTTCTAAGAAGTAGGGACATTTGATGCTTGAATAGAAGATATCAATGATAACATGTAAGAAGCATGTGATTTTGGTTTATAGGATTTACATTGGTACTTATGAAGTAAATCATAACAAGTTTTCTTAACTTGTTTGACTTCAAATATTGCAACATTACCATAAAAGTTCAGGAAGTAATACTTCACCACCTTTGTTTTATATTTAGGATCTAATGCAACTGCTACCACTAACACGATATAGGGAGTACTTCAATACTTCTTAAACCTATTAAACATATTCTTTGCCATTACACTAATTACATCATTACTAGAGCATGTACATTTCACTAACGCACTTCAAATTTTGACAAAGTTAACCAAAAAAAATTGGTAGTAAAATACATTATCCCTAAAAACAATTTAGTGTTAGTATAGAATATCTCTAAATTTTCAACAATACTTTTGCCATCTCTTAATTTTTCTCAATTGGGACAACACTATAATTTTTTTCCTTAAGTTTCAACCTAGGAAAAATCTTTGTACTTTATAGCAATTTGAAGCATCAAGTAAATTGAGTTCCACCTAATTTTATAATTAAAAATCAATTTTTTAATTATATTTCACTTTTGCTTGACAAAGACACATCTTCAAACTTTTCTAGTCTAAAACAACTAGCAGACCAAAATTGTACACTATCACGAATTTTTTCAATTACATCCTTGATTATAATCAGTCCATCTTTCACAACAAGATTCTAAATAAGGACACAACATCTTATGTGAAAGATTTTCCCATCAAGTAAAAGCTTAGAAATTAACTTATCTGCTATGATAGAAATCATATCATTATTGAAGCCATAATTTTCCACAATGATAGTAGAAAGTTTGGTCATAATGTTCCATTGAGCCAAAGGGTCATCAATTCTTACACAAGAACATCTGTGGTTTAAGGTTTGGGCACATAAATGAACCTATATGTTTAAAAATAACACTAATTAATTTGCTAAAGTTTTTCATTAAGACTAATGAATTGCATAATAAAAAATAAAAAAATAGCTACCTCACGATGCAACCTTACAACAACCAAAAATAGTTAAGAAAATGAGCTGTGATAGATATGTAACCTTTATTTTGGTTTGAAGTCCACATATCTGTTGTAATTGCTCTTTGACTCCTTAGATCCTCAAACATATCTATTAGCTTTTTCTTTTTAGAATTATAAATCTTAAAAATGTCATCTTTAACTGTATTGCGAGAATCATCTTAAAAAGAGGTTGGGGACTACTAACAAACCTCCTAAAACCAACATGGTTAATAATAAATAGAGGATACTTGTGCAAGATTATAGCACACGCCAACTCATTTCTTGAATTTTCTTGATCAAATGTGAAATTCCCAAATTAAACCTTCCTATTATTCTTCTTTTCCACATATATTTGTTTTTTTTCCTTTTTAAAGCACCGTCAATGCTTAAATTTACTTTGCTCGAACAAATAGCCAAGCGATTTTTTTAAAGGCGATGTTCCACTATAACCATTTCTCTTCAAAATATTTTTACAATGATTGCGAACTACCACATCTTTTCCATTTAAAGTTTTCCTTTCTAGGTGATTCCAAACATCTGAGATTAATTTGTGTAGATGTTTCTTGCATGTGGTTCCTAATGGAGGTTTAGATGAAGCAATTGGACTATAAGGAACACAAGAAGGCATATTAGGAATAGGGGAATCTATGTGTGCTGAACTCGAACCCACGTTCACTAAAGATTGATTGGTTGTATTCTTATAGTTCTCCTCAACAATCTCCATGTTTTCATTAAAGTCCATTTTGCAATAAACCTATTAATATTTTAAATCATAGGATGAGATAAATAAGATAAATTTTCAAATCCAAAATGTTGTTAAAAATTATATATGATAAGCAAATGATAAGACAAATAATTTGTGAACACTGATTAGTAATAATATTAATTATATAAAATATATAATTTCATTAACATGGTTATCTAAAGCAATTAAAAAAATGGTAAAACCATTATTCCCTTAACTACATGCATTAAAGAACCAATAGAGAAAAATTAATACCAAGTCAATGCACTAAAGTAATATCCCTAAATATATAAAATATATAAGTCAATCAACTCAGAAGAAAATTTAGGATATATAAACTTCAATTTATATGTTTTTGGAGTTTTGAATTTTGTTTAGTACTTATTAGTTTCAAAGCCAGTCAAGTTAAATGACTTAGTGATAGGATCTTAGTTATAATTAATGTTGATTTTAGCACTAGAACTTAATTTAGAGCAATTAGATCATTTTAATCTATTACCATTCTTAAAATAATCATAGATTTGGCTTTGACATTCCTCTTTTTTATCTTATAGATTCTAGCTTAAAAAAATATTGGCAAGTTCAAATGTAGGCTCAAAAATTAATGTATCAGCTTTTATTTCTGTCATTATTACCATGATTTTACACAAGATCTAAATATGATTTCCATACCAAAAGTTTTAAATTTAGTTTATAGCCAAGTTGAGATATAGAAAAGCATTGTGCCTTTAGAACAAGGGTAACCATATCAAATTAATAAACAAGATATCTTAAAACTATATACGTTGCGCAGTAAACCAAGGACATGATCTTGTTAACTCTCTCTCTTAAGCCATTATAGTACTATTTATAAAAAAACCAATCCATCTGGCTATCAACCAAAAAAAAAAAAAAAATATCATTTAATGTGAACACAAGCACAAGTAAAACACCACGCAAATGTTTTTTTAAAGACAAAAAAAAGAAATGATACCTTCGCCCAGGCTACTTTAATAGAAATTGCCAAAAGTATTTGAGTATTTCGCTTGTGCTGCTTTGAAGATATTTGAAGCTAGGCGTTAAGCCTGTCAAATCGAAAATATGGTTTCATAAATACTAACAAGGGCATAACTTAGGGTAAATAACATAGTATAATGGAAAAAAACTAAAATTATAATATGAAATATATAAAATAATTATTATATAAAGTAATGAGTTTAGACGTAGTTTAGAGAAATTATTAATATGTTTAAAATAATTATGTTATATATCAAATTATAATTTCTTTGTATATCGTGAATATAGTATATATTGCATAAACTAAATATAGAGTAAATTAATTAATACTATAATTTAGTAATAATAATTAATATTCATACAACAATATAGTAACGTAAAGTATATAAAGTTAAATTACTAACAATATACATATATAAAACATATAATATAATTGTCGTTAATCATGTATAATAAATAGATTCATGATATAGTATACCATAGTTATACTATATAGTATATTATAAATTTATAATGTATACCATATAATATTACACTATATCATACGTTATATATTAATTTAAATATTACAAAATATTATAATAATACATTATATAATATGATATATTAATGCCATTGATAGTATTACATTTCAAGTATATAATTAGAGGTGGCAAAATAAACTCATACCTGAAAACCCACAGAAAAAACCTGAAACCGAATCTGATTTGACTAAAAAGTCAATGGCCCGAACCCGAAAAAACCCAAACCCGAAAGGCCTAAACCCGAAATGATCCGAACCCAAAAGAACTTGAACCTAAAATGACCCGAACGCGAAAAAACTCGACCTGAGCCCGACCTGAACCTAAACCCGAATTTAATACTAAAAATTAAATAATTTTTTTATAAATAAAAAAACTTTAATAATGAATTTTATTTTAACATTCTTTTAATAATTTAATTAAATATTAAAAATATAATTTATATTTTAAATATGATCAATCTTGCTTATGGGTTGGGCTGCGCCGAGGTCCAAATTTTTTTAAAATCTCAATCCCAGGCCCTTATTTAACGTGCCCAGACCTGTCTATTTAAGCCAAAATTACTGTTTATTGCATTAAAGAATAGTTTTTATAAATATTATATATATTATAATTAAATTTAAATAAAATATCAGACTAGTCTGATATAAAAATATGAGAAGTTGGGCCAGACCCAATCAGATCGAATAGGTAGCCCGACCCTTGAATAAGTCTATATATAATAAAATATTAATTTATCAAAAAGTAAATCGTATCATGAGCTTTAAAAAACATTGTTAATAAAGTATATCATCCATTTATCACATTTTCTTTAATTTATCAGTTAAACTCATTAAATATTAAGAATTTGTATATGTTAGTAGTAAAATTTTAAATTCTTCTTTGAATAATAATAATAATAACAATAATAATATTATTATTATTATTATTATTATTATTATTATTATTATTTTAAGTAATAAGATAATAATAATATTAATAATAATATTATTATTACTATTATTATTTTAAGTAACAGTAATTAGAATCTTATAATAATATAACAAAGTAATAAGTAAATTAAAAAATATAAAAGTCATAATAGATAATACTGTATAAAAAATAAATTAAATATTAACTATTAAATATTTACCATATATAACTTAATTAAATATTAAAAATTTAATTTATATTTTATATATAATTAAATCTGCTTATGGGTCGGGCTATACTGCGGCTTAAATTGTTTTTAAAATTGCAAGCCTAGGCTTTTATTTAATGTGTCCAAATCTACCTATTTAAGCCAAAATTACTGTTCACATTAAAGATATATTTTTTTATTAATATTTATATGCTTTATAATTAAATTTAAATAAAATATATATTATTTTACTTTAAAATCACTGTTCCAACTAGGCCAAGCTAGTCTAAAATAAAAATATGAGAACCAAAGCCCAGTCAATTGGGTCAGGTGGATAGCCCGACACTTGAGCAGGTCTGTATATAATAAAATAATAATTTATCAAAAAGTACATCATATTATGAAATTTGAAAATGTTGTTGATAAAGTATATTATTGATTTATCATATTTTTTAATTTAATTAATTAAACTCATTAACTATTAAGAATTTATGTATATTAGCTATAATATTTTAAATACTTCTTTAATGATGATGATGACGATGATGATGATGATTATTATTATTATTATTATTATTTCAAGTAATGATAATTAGAATCTGATAATTGTATAACAAAATAATAAGATAAATTAAAAAATATGAAAGCCATAATAGGTAATACAATATAAAAAATAAATCAAATATTGAATATTGAATATTAATACTATATAATTTAATTAAATATTAAAAATTTAATTTATATTTTATATATGATTAAACCTGCTTATGGGTTAGGCCAGCTGCGGTTTGAATTTTTTAAAATCTCAAGCGCAGGCCCTTATTTAATGTGCCTAAACTTGCTTGTTCAAGCTAGAATTATTGTTCATCACATTAAATAATTTTTTTATTAATATTGATATATTCTATAATTAAAATCGAATAAAATATATTTTATTTTACTTTAAAATAACTATTTTAAGTCAGATTGGGCTAGTCTGAAACCAAAATATGAGAACCAAGCTCAGGCCCAATTGAGCCAAGTGGATAGTTCGAATTTTGAGCAGGTTTATATATGATAAAATAATAATTTATTGAAAATAAATCATATCATGAGCTTTGAACGCATTGTCAATAAAGTATATCATCAATTTATCATTTTTTTAATTTAATTAGTTAAACTCATTAAATATTGAGAGTTTATGCATGTTAGTAGTAAAATTTTAAATACTTATTATTATTATTATTATTATTATTATTATTATTATTATTATTATTATTATTTCAAGCAATGATAATTATAGTCTGATAATAATATAGCAAAGTAATAAGATAAATTAAAAAAATATTAAAGCCATAATAGATAACACCACATCAAAAATGAAAAAAAATTATATGTTAAACTAGCAACTAGACTTGCCCATGAGCCTAACGACCTGTCCATAGGCCAGACAGGCTACCAAACACAATAAGCCTGGCACGATCAAGCCCAGGTCTTAGATTTTAAGTTTCAAGTATGCTCGACCTGAAACAGCATTTTTTTAAATAAAATAATATATTTTATTTAAATTTAATTATAAAATATGTAAATATTAATATAAAATAACTTTTTAATATTAGGAACAATGATTCGTACTTAAATAGGTCAGCCAGAATAAATTTCACCTTGAGCTTAGAATTCAAAATCTTTTCGGGCCATGGATAGGCCTATAGAACCGAACTAAGATTTTTTGAGGCTAGACGGGGCCAAATTCTTGCCTAAGCTTAGAAGTCAAAATTACGTAGAAATGATTACATTTAACATCAAATAAAAAAATGTTGTAAAATATACTCAAACCCAGACCCAAACCCGAACCTGAACCCTAATTGGCCTAAACCCGTATTAGCCCAAACCTGAATTAGCCCGAACCTGAATAGACCCGAACCTGAATTAGCCTAAACTTGAAAAAATTTAAACCCGAAATGACTCGTCTTGAACCTGCCCGGACCCACCCAATTGCTACCTCTATATATAATACCATTAATATTATGTACATACACTATCATAATATTATATATTGAAAAACCAGTATTCTCGGTTGATGTGATAGAGATATTAGATTGATTAAAAATGTTACATACATGACGTTATGATTATATTGTTAAATCTAACAATCGGTTTGTTAAAATATTAATCTTATAATAGTATGTAAAACTAATTTAGTTATACTAGTAAACTAGATCTCTCTTTGCATAATAAGATTATATTTTATTAAATAATGTTATATAATATATAATATTTAATATATATAATATTGTAATAGAATATTTATGTTGCCACGTGCCCGCCTTTAAAACTTCAGCTGATCTGATACGCTTAGTGCACTCAACTTAAAAATAAATGATGGTTAGTCATGGTCGAGCCATTGAGTTATCCCATGATTCGGATTTGAATTAGGCATAGTGATATGAAGGGAAGAGAGACCGTCAAGCGAATCGCCCATCCAACTAGTCTCGGATGGCCATCATGAAGTGGCCATAAACTTGGAGTCACCACCAACCATTTCAGGCTAGGCTGGATCGATGTCTATTGAAAATAATATTTCAAGTTACGAAACTCAAAACATCGATTTCAAGGTCTACAATGTCTCAGGATTCATTGGCTGGTTTTGAGAAGTGGTTATGCATGGGGAAGGATTAGCAACCCCATGATGCCCGAAATTGGTACCTACTAACTACATCTCACTTTGGTCTCGGATAAATCAGTTCCATTTAGTCATTATTTAGATATAATCCCCTTTTAAAATGCATTAAGTTTTGTAGATTGTAGATCAGGTTTCTTTTAAGAAAATTAGATCACATGTGTACCTTAAAGGTGTGAGGAACATAGGGATTTTTATGGAAATAATGTCCGAATTGGTTTAGAAATTTTGGATATTCCGTATTAAGCACTAGAGAGATACCAACATGAAACATCTCCTTGTAAATTTTATTAGAAAATGAATTTTAAATATGAATGCACGATTATCACTACAAAAAGAAAACATGTTAGTGAGGCGATAAAATATAATAATATCATAGACAAATAATCATAAACAAAAAAGCATGGGATGATCAGAATTGTAGACACCTTATTTTGTCCGAGCTAATTTTTAGCAATCTGGAGCATGGACGTAAGAAGGGGTGATGAAAAAGTATTTTGATGACGTCAAGAAGGCCTAGGGATCATATCAAAGGTAAGTGCAAAGATGTGGCATCAAATGACGTAGTCCAAGGTATCCGGGGACAAAAGATATGAGAAAATTCATAATTTTACTTGAATGTATCGATACATGGTTCTCATGTATCGATACAATG
>JBBYHK010471831.1:0-19954 GCA_038382065.1 Adansonia grandidieri | reverse complement strand
TTCCCTTTGTGATTTTTATAATTTTATTTTATTACTTTCTAATTAAGCCTCAGGGTATTACAAATTATCTTACGAAGAGAAATAAGTGCATTTTATCTAAAGTTCTATGATTGTGCATGATTTCTTTGAAAGGGGCCAAACAAAATTAAGTGTTTACAAATGTACTACAGATATGTGTGATTAGTTGTACCAAGTTTTAGGTATTACGAGAGTGATCAAGCCTTACTTGTGGTGTAACCAAATTTTAAACCTAATTCTATAGATTTTTAGGTGAACATGTCGTAAAATCATTTCTTTAGAGTTTCGTAACTCTTAAGTGAATGGTTTTAATAAATATCCGATCATACCTAGCCTAAAGATTAATGGTAATTCCTTAACCTAACCATGTTCTATTTCGATAGGAGAAGCTTGCACGAGCGATTTGTTCTTATGGCTAAGGCCCTACAATGATTATAGTGTTATCTGCTTTGATATGTTAGGATTTATATCTCGATATATTACAATGCTGTCCACCAAATTTAGCTTGATCGCTCGAAGGCTGAATGCTAGTTGTAAGAAGCCAAATTTTAGCTTCCTTATCCAAGGGTTTTTATATGCTAGCTATAAGTTTTTTCTTCTTTTTTGGTGTAGTTGGAGTTGCATGGAATATGATGTTAAGAAAAAAATTTTCAAATTTTCATTATAGTTTCATTATGATTGCTAGAGCTCTAATTGTTTCTTCCTTAGTCCAACAACATTATTAGAGCTTTAGGATTGTTCCAGTAAAAAGTGCTATAGAAATGCTAATCAAATGGAACCCAACAGGTTATCATTTTAGAAAGAAGGAATGGATCACTAGTTAAAAAAGTTACAATTCTTACATTTTAATTACAATTACTCTTTTCTTTGAGATTGATTAAATATATAAATATAAATATACAAATTCATAATTATGTATCTTTATCGAATATGATTTTCATAATAGATCTATGTACAACTATTCAAAGAATTTTCTTTTTTAATTTTGAAAATTTCCCCTTTGTTTAACTTATTCTATTAGTTTTTTTATTGATATTTCATTGTTTTGGAGATTTTTTGGTTTTTTTTTTCAAATCTAGGTAATTCTAAAATCTTGAAATATTTTCTTTTGATAACTTATTTCTTACTAATTTTCAACTTCTTTTTAGTTAAATAACTTGTTCCATTGGATATTTCAAATCATTTGCTTGTTAATTAGGCTAAATTAAGAGCATTTAATTATTTTGATTCACAAAAACATGGAATATGGAAATGAAATTTCATCATCTAGTATTTGTTTGCTTTGCTACTTGTAATGAGTAATGACCTAGATTTTGTAACCAAAATTCATAGATTAGAATTAAGTTCATAAATTTTGTAAATTTCATCATATCGTTGCTAGATTAGATTAAATTAGTACACATTTAGCATATATGAATCTTGTTTAAGGGCATTTTAACTAATAGAAAAAAAATTACATCAAGAGCTTTTCATTAAGAACACAGAGTATATTTTAATGCTTTGTGAGTATTAACCTATTAGAGAGTTACAATAATATTATGATGATGAGTATTAGCTTGATAAGGAAGCTTCTTTGAAATAGAGTAAGTTAATGAGTATTAGCCTATTTATCCATTACAACTATTAGACTGAGATTACCTTTTTGCTTGTAGCAATGTTCACATCCTATTCTCAATAAAAATAGGTAGATGACTGTGTTATTTATTTTTCATATTACTACTAGACATAAATTTATGCAGTAAAATAATGATTATAAGGTCACTAAAGTTAGGTGAATCAAAATTGATGAGATGAGAGCATTAGGGCTTACACTCTTAGACTTTAAAAACTTATAAACCCTTGAATACTGTTCAAGCTAAATTGATTGATTTGATTTCATCAATATGTAATATTGTAGTTAATTATAATTGTTCTTTCAATAATGGGTTGACTTTTGGGGCTTCTGTTGTGTATGTCAATTATGTTGATAATTAATTTATGTTTTTAGATTTTTTTATTAAAATGGTTGGAAAGTATTATATTGTTTTCGACATGTGTAGGCAAGGTATTTATGATACTTAAGATAAAGCTAAAGCACAATCTTGAGTGATCGAAGTACCTATCACAAGATGTAGATGAAAAAAAAAATATGAAAAGCACATTTTTGGAGTATTGGAACTTAAAAGTGACAAAACAAGAAAAAACATGTCAAAAAGGTTCAAATGATATAAGCAGTAGTAATTATGCATCTTATTCTTCATATTATAATAAAGGATTGATTATAAGATTTTTTGTTAGAGTTTGCACAACTTTGCTTATTTTATATATTAGCAAATGATTTCAATTTTCTTGTAAATTTAAAACAGTGTATTTATACTTGATACTTTAATTGTAGCATTACTTAAATAGAACTTTTTTTGTTAGTCCTTGAAAAATGTTTGATCCTTAATATATTATAGTATTTTTAGTTAGAATTAAATTTTGTAGAAAAACCATATTATATTGGTTTAATAAGTTAATAAGTGTAACTTGAAAAAATTTATCATTTTTTCCTAAAGAGTAATCTAGTAAAAGATGTAAACTAAGAATCTTATATGCTTATTAACCAAACATAAAAATCTTATATTAAACCTTGCTAAGCCAAACACATGTATGACACATTATTGGGAATCTTATGGCCAAAGGTAATAATGTTGGAAGTCTCAGGATGGTAAATAACCAAAATATAAAAATTTACAATTATATTCATATAGATCGTAGCGAAAACAAATCAAACAAATTAAGCCGAGACTCCTTTAATTATATCATCTTGCATGATTTTAATTAATTTTTAAAAACAAGAACATAAAGAATAGATCAAGATCTATCATACCTCAACTAAAAGATATCTTGGAGTGATTCCATTATTTTAAGAACTCTCATAGTGAGCTTAGTTGCCATAAACCAAAGCTATCTAAGTGCCTAGCCTCTAATAGTTATCAACATAGGTGATCTGGAAAAACCTTCAATGAGGAAGAGATTTTATTGTCAAGAACTATTCTAGCAACTTAGATTTCAATAAACCTTTCCTTGCACTTAAAAGACCTTGATTCAATGATGAAAGCGAGATGAAGAAAAAAATTTCTCTGAGAACACAAAGATTTCATAAATGCCCTTTAGGGTTTCTAGGCAAAATGCAATTCAAGGTTTTCAAGTCCTCGTGGCCAACATTTTCAAGACTTATTGATCTATATGGGACAGAAAACATGGTTAACTATATCAAGGGTTTAAATTTTTAATTTTCAAGAAATTACAATTTTGCTCTTGGCCATTTGTACTTATTCAAATTAAACCTAAGTAACCATTACTTGTATTAGATATATCAGCTCATTTCATTTTAATTTCTACTAATCACTCTTATGTGTGTGGGCACCATCATGTTAGTAATAAACATAAAATGCCTAATTAAGAATATTTATATTTATAGACTAAGATTAGCATTTAAATGCATCATGGCCACTTAACATACAGAGAGTGTCAATATGGTTTTAAGAAGCCCTTCAGCATTCAGTATCTCAATATAATTCAATCATTTCATCATATATCCCTGAACTTGCAAGGTGGTTTAATGTCTACTCTTAACCCATTCTATATCAGTATACAACCTCTATGTGTTAACTTTATAATCAGTATTGTCTTGGCTAAGGACTTTGAGTTAATATAGGCTTGGTACATGTAAGATATGTTCTCTTAAATCACTTGGAGTGATAAATCCTTTTGAACCACTATTTCATCTCCCATATGATTAATGCCATACCCAAAACCATCTTGCCATAAGCATCCATTTGTTGTGGACCCGTTCGTGATAGAATTAGTGTATGACACTCCTCATATGAGATGACTTGGTGCTACAAGTCTAAGGATCACTTATACCATTGACACATAAGAGTATTTTCATAGATACTTAAGTGAAATACCAAATGGAACTCTCATGGCAGGTCATGTTCAATAAACCTGTTACCATAATAAGCACCCATATGTTATCTCTAAGTATTTCTATACTTATGAGATCAGTTGCATACATCATATACACATAGGCTTGACATATACTAGTTTTTTGTGCATTGTCAATGCCCTGTCTTGACTATACGATGACCAAGAATATTTTTAGAAATATGGCTTTAATGCATAAGGATCTTACAATTGTAACGTTTTACAATTCTCTTGCAAGGCCAATGTGTTTCACGGGCTTTATCTACATAAGATATTTGTAACAATTATTAAATAGATTCTTATGGATAAAGAAATATCTCTTTAATATTAATAAAATATGCTATTTGTATATATGAAATCACTATATACTAGTGCTTTACAAGCCACTACGATTGGCTTGCAGGGCCTACACTAATAAATAAAGTATTATTTGAACCAAACCCTCCCAAGGATAACCCAAGCTACATTTGTTGCTACTTCCACTACAGTCATAGCCTTTACTTTTGGGTAATTTTTCCCTTTTTTCTTTTTTTGGTTCGGCTCTCATATTTTACATTTTTTAGGCTTTTTGTTTCAATTTAATATTCTTTTATTTGTTATCATTGTTTCAATATTCTCAAGTTTAATCATTAAAAAAAATTTAGTTAAAATGATGTGTTTGAATCAAATTAGTCTTAAGCAAACATTAATTAGTCAGCTCGTTTACAACACAATTTGTTAGGCAAAACTATGGATGAAAGATTATTTCCTACCTGATAGAAAGAATAGGAAAGTGAAAGGTTGAGTTTACTTAAATTTTAGACATGTGGACCAAATGAATCTTTCAACATTATTTGCTACACCATTCCACTACATGAAGTGGTAAAAAGAGTTCCTGTTCAGCTTTCAGTTTAGCTCTATTTTTGTCCCAAGTTCTTATAATATATACCGATTAAGAAGTTTTGATCTTAGAGGGTTTAATGTCAAAGTTTAGTTTTGTGTTTTTGTATTTATAAGATGAAAAGTTTGAGAATTTTCTACCTGTAGTTTGTAATAGTAATTGGATGAAAAGTTAAAAGCCTTGATTTAAACTTTTAGAGAAATGTATAGATTACTTGCATAGCTTATCAATTCCTCCAAAAGTTGAATATAAAGTTATGCAAATTAGCATCTTGTAATTTACTTGGTTAAGAAGAAGGAATCATCTATCCTTTGATGTTATTGCCATAATGAAGCTAAAAAAAAATCTTAAAATGTAATATTTGAAGGTTGGTTGTTTAAAGTGTAATATTACTCTCACAATAGCAAATTTTGTTCAAAGTGTATTACTGTTCTAATAGGAAACTTTGTTAATAGTTCTTATTCTATAAAATACAGCTTTTTATATTGCTAGTTTTTTTTTCTTTTATGTCCACATTTTCCTATTTCTGAATGGCAATAGAATACAATCCTATATTGATGTAGGGTCACCGTCTAATACGTATATGAACTCCCTATGCATTTTGTTTGAATTTTTAAAAAAACCTGCTGGAAATTGTTATTTACCTCTTCACAACGCAGTATTCATAGTTTTCAATCGGTTTTTCTTACATGTAGCTTTTGGCACTCTTAGGTTGAAATTGTATGACACTTGGTCAATCCTTTTTAAAGGTACGGGTCACAGCCATGTTATCACTAGCAACTGCATGTTGATCAACCTGAAAGAAAAGCATGCCAAAATTTATTCTTGGAATTTCTCTAAAAGAAGATTGAGCAAGGAGTCTTTGAAGAAGAAAGTTTTGAAACAAGATTTAAAAAATTAAAAAAGAAAGTTCATAGGAAATTCAAATTCTGGCGACCAAAATCTAGGGTATATGGTTTTCTTCGACGAATGGATAAGCTTTTCGATCTTCAGTGTTTGTCAATCTAAGTTTGGGTGTTTAAAACTTTTGAAAAAATTGATGGTAAAAATTGTTGAAATTTATATTACTTTTGTCAATTATCCCCCATATGTATCTGTTTTGGTTTTCTTTTTCTTTTCCATCCAATTCTATTTTCTTTTGATTCTTTTTCCCTTTTTAATTTTTTTAATATTTTTACAAAATACTGTTTCTTTATTTCAGTAATTAATTATAGTATGAAGTTTCTTCATATAAGTTTATTTATTTATTAATACTTAATATGATTGCACTATCGATTGATTTATTATTTGTTCTTATTCTTAGCATTATTTTATTTATGTATGATTTTTTTAAGGATAGTTTAATTTAATTAGATGTAGTTAAATTTTATTTTATGTTACTATTTTACATAAAATGTTTTACATAATTTGCAATTTCTAAATTAAATCAAACATAAATTGAGGCTTTTTCGATGATGAAATTCGAAAAGTCACAAATGGATGATTTCTAAGAAATTTCTTGTTAAAACGATTTTTGCAAAAATTCAGTTTGGTAGAAAATTTGAGAACTATTTTCAATATCAAAAGTTGTTATTTATTTTTGAAATATAATTAAGAAATTAAAATAGTTGTTATTTAAGAAAGATTAAACGGGTTATAAAATTAATTAAAAAGAAAGTGTTTTTATAATAAATTAAAACAAATCTAATAAGAGAACCTCTCCAAGGGAAAGAACGGTTCTCGTGTATACATTTGAAGTGAGGAAAATTTTAAGATATCTCTGTAGAATGGTAAAAAAGAACTAAAAACTTTTTCAATAATACTTGAATAAATTAAGATTAAAAACCATTAAACAGGATTAACATAAGGTAACATAATTAATTAGGTACTATCTCACAATAGCTTTTGTAGGGGTGCTAATCCGTTCATACACATAACCATACTAATGAATCTAGTTCTGAAGAAGTAGACCAAAACCTATTCTTTTTAAAGTGCCATGGTCTAGCTTAGGATAAATTTAAAAAAGGATATATTCATATAGGTGGCTAATTGCACCTGAATAAAGCGAGATTTGTGACGACTTATGATCATTTGTGATAGCATGCTAAATTCATATTTGGCATGTTATGACAATTTGATGACTTTGCTAGAAAGTTTAAAGTGTCAAGCCAATGATCAGGCATATAATACTGTAGGTCTAAATAATGGTCTTAATTTTTACGTTCTTTTCATATTTTCGTGATTTATTATTTGTTTATTTTTGTCAGTACTTTGAATTGTTATACACACAGTAAACGTGCATGAACATGACATAAGCATTATACTCCTTTTGAGGGATAAAATACTTATATATCGTAAGGTGATAACCTTCGCAATGGCAAGTGAAACATTCTCAAAGTGTAAAGTATCAAAGCTTTTGTCAGGTGATAACCTTTTAAATGGCTAAGGAAATACTTTCATCCAAATTGTGTCCTTTTCAATTGGAGTCTATGATGGGTAAGGATTAGAGTGCCTTACTCATCCCTATATGTCATTATACATATTCCATTGTATTATCATTGTGTTCACATCAGATATTTTTTGTATGAGGATTCCCCATGCCCGTGCTTCCTATATGGGTTATCATCATTGGAGCCTACACTATGGAAGGCTTATCAAATGGTTTATTCCTCTATGTTGTTAGTTTGGTAGGTTTATAAATGTTTGTGGGGATAGTTAACTATCTTCAACCTACAATTTAATGCAAAGTTATTAAAGCCTTTTAGGGTAGTTTTTAATAAAATAAAATTTATTTTAAGTTTTGTCATATTAAACATGATATTGTTTACTTTAAATTAATTTTTATTTTGAAACGATAAATATTAAGGTTGATCAAGTCTTTTGAAAAGTTTTCAGGATATATAATTTTATATTATTATAATAAAACTTAGCTTTCTAAATTAATATTCTTGGAATTGAAAATTCATTTCATTGTTAGTTGTGTCAATATTTTGGTTTCAATTCTTTTTTTTTAAATAATGTAAATTCTCGAGCGAACAATTTTGGTCAAATTGCTATTAACTAGAAGTCAACCTTTTTCCATATGAAAACATGCATAATCTATAGTTTGGAAAAAGGATCAATCCTTATAGAACGAATCAGTCATTCTTTGAAACAAAACAATCTTCTTTGGAATAGAATAAGTTGCTTAGTTGAAAGCTCAAAGGGATCAACCATCTTAATTGATTTTCTTTTAAGCGAAATTGGTTCCTTAGACTATAAAGCCCAAACGGATTGATTCCCTTTTAAGGGGATTGATCTTCTTTTGCTTTTAACATTTAAATTATTTGAACTGTAGTTGAAAGGAATCGATCCCTCCAAGAAAGATTGACCTCATTGTCCTCTAATAGTAGTAAGTACAAATCAACACTTTTGTTCTTTATAATGAAGAGCTAGTAACTCAAAATTACCTCTAATTGTAACAAGGTCCTTTGACACTTTTTGTTGAATATCAATGGGTCAATAAGTATGTATAAATATGAAATACATATATCAATACATGGGTTGTCATACGTAGCTACAATGTACATAAATACATTGCACGATTGTTATCAGTGTTGAATGAGAAATTGTTCTGATAATGTCTACTTAAAGAAAAAGAAAATTTCGTTGTTGGCATTGGGTGGTGAGCAATCCCGCATTAATAACTTATGGTTTAACTTTGTGGAATATATTAGCCAAGTTCCAACATGCATTTGGGCTTCAAGGGGTAACCAAGCTTTTGCTTGAGGGTTGAGGGTTGAGATCTACTCAAGGTTAGACCATACATAAGCGTGTGCCATTGCAACTGAGCCAGGCTTGGGTTTATAATAAAGGTCAAGTAGGCCTTATTTTTAGAGGTGTTCATGGGCTAGGTCGAACCAATTTCGGGCCAAGCCTAAGCATAGTATTAACATCAAACATGCTTGCCCAAGCTTGACCCTACTCAAAATATAGGCTTCGAATTTTGTCCACACTTGCCTATATTTGTAAATGGACAATCTAAGCCTGTTTAGGTCCACTCATATTATATTTTTTATAATTTATTTTTTAAAAATATATTTTTTTCAAAATTTAATCTTTATTAATTTAATATTTTTTTATTAAGCTTCAAAATATAAATAATTTAACTGAGTTTTAATGTTTACACTATAATATTATATATATAATTTTTATATGTGTGAAAATTACATAATCTATAGAATATAAAATTAATATATATTTATGTAATAGTAAAATAGGTTGGGTAGGACCCGGTTTGAGCATTTAAAGTTAAAGCCAATACCCAGCCCATTTTTTAATTGGCCCTAATTTTTTGCCCAAGCCTACTTTTCGGGCTTAATATTTTTGTCTAAACCCTCCCAAATATCGGATGGGCCTTTGGGCTTGGGCAGGTAACTTCACCCTTGAATAGGTCTACTTATCCTTTTGGAGCTCGGCTCGTCAGTCTTTAAAGCCCAACCAACTTTCAATTTCGATAAGATATTTCTATTCAATTTCAAATTTTAAAAACATTATCCGAAATTTAAAAGGTTATCCCAATTTTAAGGAATTGTTGTAACTGTTTGAGTTTTTTACCATACTAAAAACTTGAAACTAGAGAAGTAATGGTGAAGTAGTTTTTTGGACGAGAAAAAAAATTTTGTTTTTCATACTCTCCTCTGAGTTGGTCCTAACTTTCATTGTTGTCATCTTCTGTAAAAGAGATTAACAAAGCACTTAGATTCATGATGTTATCACTCGATAAGTACTGCCATCGAATAACATGCTTGAAGAAGCTTGGGAAACCAGTTGTGAATACTGTCAAACACTTGAAAGGCAGGCAAATTTTTTCTTAAGGTTAAAGGTTTCAAACATTGACTGGATTAATTTTTTGGATTTGGTAAAGCTAATTTTTTTTTGTATTTTATTACTTGCCTGATTATTTTAGTTTTTTCTTTTTATTTTTGATACATATCATGTAACCATTTGTTCGTGCACCTAGTATATATTATTTAACAATCTTAAAATGATATTGGTAGATTCTACTATAATATTTTTTAAAATTTATTTGTCTTGTCGAGTTGATACTTATTCTATATCTTAATTTCGATGCTGCTTATTTATTGTTTTTAATAGTCTTAAAATTCTATGTTAGATATCAATGTAAAATTAAAGTTGTATAATATGAAATTTGTATACAAATACATAGGTCATCATACATAGATATATGATGTAAAAATGAATTACACAATTGATGTCCATGGTGAATGAGAAATTGTTCTCAAGTTACCCACTTGGAAAAAAAAAAAAGGCAGACCCATTGTCTGATAATAAATATTGCTGTAATAGTTTCAAGTTTAAATTTTGGTTTTAAAATTTGTTTATCGTTTTAATTATAGCCTTAATTATTAAAATAGTTTTGAAACATTGTTTTATGGCATTAAATACCATTATCCAAAACTGTTGATTTCATTTTTGGTCAAATCTCAAAAAAGAACATAAAAGGATAAGTAAAGCAATTCTTTTAGAAGCTGATATGGGGAAAAAAATTATTTTCGTCCAACTCTGCACCTTTATGTGTTGTGTCATCATCTAGATAGAAAAATAGTATCATTCCTTTGGTTCACTATGTTACCGCTTGAAAGTGCTCTTGACCAGTAATGAGATCAAGGAGGCTTGAGAGATGTATTGCAAAATCTGTCAAGTACATTTGTAGGTAGTAAACTTTTAAAGGTCAAAGATTGCAAATCTTAACTCGTATTTTAATTTAGCTAGATTAAGAAATCCCTAACAACTTGAGACATTTATCATTTACCCTTGCTTGACAAATTTAGTAATACGTCTCTCTAGTCTCCTCGATCTCGTTACCAGTTGATAGCACTTTCAACGGCAACGTGATGAACCAAAGAATGTTAGTGTTTCTCTCTCAAAAACAATATCCATAATAGATGAAAGGGTGAAGAGATTTTTTCTTCAGCCTATTAGCATTGGAACAATTTCATTTTCTATCCTATAAAACCAAAGAAAAAAGACATTTTAAGAGCAATTAGAATGAAGAAAAAAAGTTTAAGAAATTAAAACAAAAATTAAAGCTGATGAAATGGTTTTGACTTCTAAACTAACTTAAACATGAAATTGTTATAGGAATATTTTATCAGACAACGGGTTAGAATTAGTTAATGGGTTAGGCTCCATAACAAGAAGGCCCACTCAACCTTTAAGCCGAAGCCTAGGTGCACACAATGAGAGCAATTCCTCATTCACCTGTGGTACTAATCATGTAATATAATTTTACAACGTGTATCTATGTATGACAACCTCAGTATTGGTGTATGAATTTTGTACTATACGCCCTTTATTTATCATAAATATCCAACAATCCCTCACATGAATGAAAACTGTCTTATTAAAATGACATTCATATCAATATAAAACTAAAGGTGTATAATACGAAATTCGTATATAAATATGTAAGCTGTTGTAGATAGATACACAAAGTAAAATGAATTATATGATTGATATCCATGGTGAATGATAAATTATACTCAAGTTGGGCCCTTGAAGAGGAAGAAAAGGTGGACCTATTGTTTGATAATAAACATTCATGTAATAGTTTTAGGTTTAAATTATGGTTTTAAAATTTGTTTGCCATTTTAATTTTAGTCTTAATTATTAAAATAGTTTTGAAACATTGTTTGATGGCATTAAATACCATTGTATGAAATTGTTGCTTTCATTTTTGGTCAAATATTAGAAAAGAACATAAAAGGTGGGTGACGCAATTCTTTTAGAAGCTGATTTGGGAAAAAAATTCTTCTTATCCAACTCTGCAACTGTGTGTTGTGTCATCATCATCAAGAGAGAAAACTCGTATCATTCTTTTAGTTCGTCATGTTACCGTTTAAAAATACTATCAAGTGGTAACGAGATCAAAGAGGCTTGAGAAACATATTACAAAATCTGTTGAGCACGTTTGAGCTAACAATAAATATTTTAAAGTTGAGATTATAAACCTTCACTCGTATTTTTAATTTAGACAGATTATAAATTCCTCAACATTTTGTTCATTTGGTTTTATTACTGCATAGTGTTGACAGTTTTATCAGTTTGTATAAACTGATATAATAATCCGTGCTTGATTTCAGTGATTGATTTATATACCATTATTATTGTAATCAGTCTCTAGCACGATCATTGTAGGCTTTATTTATACTGTTTTTAATTTATTATTCTTTATGTGCACAACAAGTTTTCTTATTGGATTTTGGATGCAATGCATGATTGGAATTTGCTGCTCAAAAGTTTTAAGATGTGTATATATATACATATATATATATATATATGTTTGTGTGTATATATATATATATATCTTATTTCTTAAAACTTTTTCTTCTTTCTTTTTAAATATATATATATATATATGTTTGTGTGTGTGTGTATATATATATCTTATTTCTTAAAACTGTTTCTTCTTTCTTTTTAAATATATTTATATATATATATGTTTAATATTGGAATATACCGACTTTTTAATTCTCGTTTTAATGAATTATTGATGTATCTGATTTGTCTAATTTTCTCTTGCATTTTCTATGTTGGTTGCTTTGTATATTCTTTATTGTATAAAATCTCAGAGTATTAAGTATTTCGTTTGTCGTTGTTTGTTGATTTTGGGTGCTAATATTATATTTATGAATGCTTTTTAATTTAGTCTATAAGTGAAATATACTTCTTTTAATATATTTCATTTTATAATAACGTGCATAGTATATGTATATTGATTGATGGTTTCAATTATGCAATGATGGTTTATTAGATTTTCATGTTGCTCTTTACGTTTATTTTATTATTTTATTGAAATCTATTTTTTAAATATATAGTTTGCATATATATCTTTTAAATTTTGTTTAATATATTTGCATTCAGATTTATATATATTTTTATATATTAGTGTGACTATCAACTTGTTTATAACAAGATTGTAGTTTGAGACTTAAGTCGATCTAGTTATTAAAATAAAAAAAAAATTGATGGCAAAACTGACTATGTAATCCACGTGTGCCTATAATGTAATTATCTCCACATGCTACACATAGTGAGAGACCCAAAAAATTCAACGGTGTGAATTTTAAGTAGTGGTAGCATAAGATTTTGATTTATTTAACCACTCTAATTTGATCCAGGTTTTATAGGTGGAGGCCTCGCTTCTAAAAAAAGGAAAGATAGATAATTCAAGGTAACCTTGGTAGATGAATGGAAATATTCAGACTTTCTATGCAAGAATTATATCCTCAATTGATTGGATAACACATTTGGTGTACAGTCCAATAATGACAACAAGAGAGCTGTAAGAGTCCTTAGACAAGAAGTACAATACCAAAGATGTCAACATAAAGAAATTCGTAGTTGACTAGTTTTTGGACTTTAAGATAGTGGACTCAAAAACAGTAATTCAATTAAGAATGGAGGAGGATAACCATGATTCAAAAAGAAATGGTGGTGTTCAAACTATGGATGCCAAGGCAAATGTTATAGAACATTTGCAAAAAAAGAAATAAGTTGTTTCCAATTCTTCCCAAGGCAATAAAAAAATTGGTGTTAATAAGTTCATGGGTACTTACAACAAGCCTAGACTCCATGCTAGAGACTATTGTCAAAACAAGAATAAGAGAGTCCAAGACAACTTAGAGATCATAATCAGATTAAGCTTGCTACTATAGTTACTGAAGTGAACATGGTGGAGAACCCGATGACCTAGTGGGTTGACACTATTCCACTTGTCACGTGTGTTTTGATTAGAATAGTTTCTTTTAGTATAAAAAAGTTGCTCATGATGAGCAATTATTTATAGGAAACTCTTCAGTATGCAAAATATGAGGCCATGGGAAGATGGTGCTTAAATTGACATCCAGGAAAAGACTAACCTTAAACAATATTGTTTATACTCCTAAAACTCTGTAAGAACTTGGTATCTAGCTCTTTATTGAAAAAATGTATTTAGGTTAGTTTTTAAGCCTGATAGATTTGTACTCTCTAAATGCGAGTGTTTGTTGGGAGAGGTTATCTACATGATGGACTTTTTGAGCTAAATGTAATGAGTGTTGTAATGAAGAACAATGAAATAAATAAAACAAGTTCTTTGGCTTATTTGTTTGACTCTTTTAATTTATGGCATGATAGATTAGGTCACATGAATTATAAGACCTTGCAAATAATTAGTAATTTGGATTTGCTTTCAAAAATTCAGATTGATAAAAATTACAAGTATGAGACTAGTGTGGAATCCAAGTTTGCTGAGACTATTTTTTATTTGATGGAAAGATAATGCAAATATTTGGATTTAATTCACACAAATATCTGTGATTTGAAGTTTATCCAAACTAGATGTGGTAAAATGTATTTTATTACTTTTATTGATGATTGCATGAGATATTATTACATCAATTTACTAAGAAGCAAAGATGAGGCCTTGAAGCTTTTAAGCTTTTAAAATCGAGGTTGAAACTTAACTAAGCAATAAGATTAAGGAAATAAAGAGTCATAAAGGTAGTGAATATGATTCATTATTTGACGAATTCTATGCTGAACATGAATAATGCATTAAACTACCACTCCTTATTTGGCTCAATAAAACAATATTGCAAAACACTAGAACCATAGTTGAAAGACATGATGAATGCTTTATTGATAAGCTCAGGGTTACCTCAAAACTTGTGGTTGGAGGCTATTGAACTGCTAATTTTATTTAAAATAAAACATCCCATAAGAAATAAGATAATACATGTACGAGTTATAGAAAGGTCAGAGACTTTCTTACAAATACATGAAAGTGTGAGGGATGTCTTGTTAAGGTAGAAGTTCCTTTTTATAAGAAGATAAAGATCAAACCTAAGACTGTAGATTGCATATTCATTGGATATGCTAACAACAACGCGGCTTATCGCCTTCTTATTTATAATTCAAATATTCCTAACATTGATGTTAATACAATTATTGAATCAAGGAATGCTTCAATTTTTGAAGATGTATTTCTCTATAATAAAGCAGAAGCAAATAAGATAACAAAAAGAGCCCACGAGGACTCAAACAGTGATCTACAAGTAAATGAAGAAAAACAAATAGAACCCCAAAGAAGTAAACAAACTAAACTACTGACCATTATGGTTCAGATTTTTTAAAGCATGTTAAAAAATGAACCTTAAACATTTAAAGAGGCTATGTTATCTCCAAAAGTACCATTCTAGAAAAAAGTCGTTAATAACAAAATGAAGTCCATCATGCAAAATCATACAAAGGAACTAGTGGATCTTCCTTATGAGCATAAGCCATTGGGATCCAATTGGATATTTAAGAGAAAGATGAAGGCAGATGGATTTGTAGATATGTATCAAGTCCAACTAGTGATATAAAGATATAAGCGAATGGAAGAACTTGGTTATTTTGATATGTACTCACTAGTTCTGAGAATAACATCCATTCGAATGTTAATAGCTAGCGCCTTTTAACAATCTCGAGATACACCAAATAGATGTTAAGACTACTTTCTTAAATAGAGAAAGAGATGAAAAAATCTATATGGAATAGCCTGATGGGTTTATAGCTTTGGGCTCAGAAAGGAAAATGTGTAGGCTTGTTATTAAATAATTATATGGTTTAAAGCAAGCAACGAAACAATGGCATCAAAAATTTGACAAAACAATATTGTCAAATGGGTTTCGCATTAGTGAATGCAATAAATGTGTTTACATAAAGTTTACAGATAAAAGGTATGTTATTATCTATCTATACGTAGACAATATACTGATCTTAGGTAGTAACGATAAGATCATTAGAGCTACCAAATCATGGTTGACTAGCAAGTTCGATAAGAAAGATATGGGTATAGCGGATGTGGTTTTAGAAATTAAAATTTTTAAATCACAAGATGGCTTAGTATTAACTCAGGATCATTATGTGAATAAGATATTTGAGATGTTTAATAAGAATGATACTAATGTAAACAAAACACCTATAGATGTAAATTTACATCTGAAAAAAAATACTAGTGACATAATATCTTAAGTTTAATATTCACATATAATTGGTAGCTTAATATGTCTGATAAACTGCATAAAATTGGACATAGCTCACTCAGTAAGCAAACTGAGTAGATTTATGAGTAATCCTAGAAAAGATCACTAGAAGGCCATTGTAAAGGTACTCAGATATTTGAGATGCACCTCAAATTATGGACTACACGATACGAGTTATCCAGCTATACTTAGAGGATACAACAATGTAACTTGGATATTGGATACTAAAGATACAAAGTCCATTAGCGGATTTGTCTTTATTATCGAAGGAGTTGTAGTGTTTTGAAAATCTTCTAAGCAAATGTATATAGCCAGATCCATGATAGAATCTAAGTTTACTGCTTTAAACAAAGTTGGAGAATAAGCAAAGTGGCTTTGAAACTTTTTAGAAGATATTCCATTTTGGCCAAAACTTGTGTCGACAATATGTATACATTTCGATAGCCATCTGCAATTAGTATGGCATAGAGTTTTTTGTATAACAGTAAGTCTTAACACATTCTTCGAAGACACAATGTCGTAAGCCAATTGCTTTGAAATGGAAGTATCTGGATTGATTAATTATGTGAAATCAAAAGATAATTTCACGGATTCATTTATGAAAGGTTTAATGAAAAAGCGAGACTATAAATCATCAAGAGGAATGGACTTAAAAGTTACATAATGGCAACCTAACCTAGTTGATTAAAGATCCCAAAATCTAGGTTTAAGGGATAACCAAATTATGTTAACTTAGTGAGAGCACTGAAAAAGTTAAACACTCTTACCTATTCTTATGGTGAATCAGTGCTACTTGAAAATGTGTTAGGTTAAGCTTTGCTTTTAATGATTCTTATAGCTTGATAAAATCAAGTAAGGTATTGCAAGATACTCTTGATAAGAAATCACTTATGTGAGTATGAAAGGTATCCATTTTTATGAGAATCGACAAGCTAAATTCTCTAAAGCACTCTAAAAAAAAAGGATGTGTTTAAGGCTAAATGAACACCACCGTAAGAACCAAGAGTGTTCGAAGAGGGGTTGTATGACACTTATTTTCTTGTTTTACAAGAAAAGCTAAAAAGTTCAAGACATCAAATTCACTAGTTAGCCAAGTAAATCTGATAGTTGTTGCGATGGAAAGCTCAAGGCCAAAAGCTACATATTTCGATGCAATAACTCTTCAAGTTATTCTCTCTCATATTCTGAGTTAATTTGTCATCTTATTCGAACAATTTTATTCATGTAGGGGAGTGTTAGATATTAGTAGGCTACTAAGTAAGGATAAATACGAAATATGTATACAAATACATAGATTGTCATACGTAGATATATGATGCATAAATACATTGTGCAATTGATATCTGTAGTGAATGAAAATTTTTCTCATAATGCTTACTTGAAGAGGAAGAATATGTGGTTGTTAGTATTAGGTGATGAGCAATCCTATATTGATAACTTATGGCTTAACTTTGCTGTATATATTAGCCAAATTCCAATGTAGGGTTAAATGCCAAAGGACCCAAGCTTTGCTTGAGGTTAAGGCTTACTCGAGGTTAAACAACAAGCGCGCGTAGTTGCCACCACTGGGCATAGGCCTAGGCTTCCACTAAAGGTTAAGTGGGCTTTTTTTTTTTTTAAGCCCAGCCTATTAGTATTTAAAGCCTAACCAAATTCTAATTTAGATGAGATAGTTTTATCCCATTTCAAATTTTAAAAATATTATTCAAAATTTAAAAAGTCATCCTTTTTTTAAGGAACAGTTGTAACTGTTCAAGTTTTTTACTCTACCATAAACTTGAAACTGGTGAAAGTGATGAAGTAGTTTTATGATGAGAAAAAAATTTCATTCTAATCACTTTTGAGGCAGTTTTGCCTTTCATTAGAACAAACTATCACACAAAAAGCAATACACAAGCTCAGCGATACAACCAATATAACACAAAAGCAGAAGGTGGAATCTTTCTTAAAATAATTTCAGAATTAATTTTTTGTTTTGTTTTGTTTTTTTTTTTTTTTTTTTTTTTTTTTGGCAAAGCTTAGGGTTAAATTTTGTTATGCCAGCTAAGCTTTGATTATATATCTTAGGAAATTCTAATTGCGATGAAACTACAGTCTCGTAAGCAAAACTTCCTAAAATGCAACTTACAAAGACCAAATCCCAAATTGCTTATTAAATATTTTAAGCGCTTTCAACTTCCAAGATATTTATTTTTATAATGTGACCAACTTCATAGTCCGATTTCTCCGATGTCCAGTTTTAGCACGTGACCAGATTCATTATACATATGCCTTTAGAATTGTTGACTCATCATAAATTTTGCTAATTACAATGTATTTGCTGCACCATTGTGCTCAAGACACTAATTAAAGATGTCTTAACTTGACCCATGCTTGCGCTTGCATAAGAAATGTGCACATTATATATAAAACAACTAAATTTTAGTACAATTATATATTTAAAATGTATAAAAACATAAATTTTAAATTTATAAATATTTATAGTATTTTAAATTCATTGTTATATTTACACTATGTTTAAATTTAAATATTCATAAATTTAAAAAAATAATCATAAATGTTATATTTATATATGTTTTGTCATGCAATTTACACCATGTTGAAATTCAATTCTATCTTTTAAAATCTAAGTTTTCAAACGCAACATTAATGAAATTTGGTGTTTGGGTAAAATCATTAAATTTGCATTTAGAAATTTATATCTCAAACAATAAATGTGGATTTTAAAAATAGTGTTATAAAACATATATAAATGTAATGTAAATAATTATTTTTTGAATTCATAAATATACAGAATAAATACTTATTTTAAGAATGAATTTAAATTATTTATAAATATTTGTGAATTTAGAATTCATGTTTTATACTTTTCAAATATTTAATCATATTAAATCTTATCTAATTTGTAAATAATGTATGTATTTCAATTTTACAATTTATATAACAAATAAAATTTAAATCCAAAATTTCAAATTCATTTTCCAAAACATAGTGTGAGAATTTGTAAATGTTGTAATTTACACCTTAATGTTGCAAAGATCGTTGTAAAATCTAATATTAGTTAAAAAAGTTGCTGACAGATTCTAATTAACCAATTCATCCCTCTTAGCTGATCTAAATGCTTTGAGCTAACAGTTCTTTCAAAAAGGATTCAAACCAACGTGCAGGGCCCATATGAACTCTAACGAACAAAATGTAATATACAGTTGAGTCAGATCATCCAAAAATATATCAAGCATTTGTATGGAACATTAGACTCCATACATCTACAGAAAGGTATACAGATGCAGAGAAGAATATGCAAAACCATGGGAAGTGCTTCTAAATTGCAAATCAGAAATTGTCAGCCAAAGCTTAACTCCAAAAGTGGGGCTATACTTATTTCTATTTGAAGAAAGTCACTGTTGTTCTAGGACTAGGAGATCAGTGAGATAAAACACTTGGGCAAACCTGAAGAATTGAAAAAACTTCTCTCCTACCTCATCTCCAAATGATTATGATGCCTCTGCAGTAGAAAACGTAGAAAACTATGGCCAGGAAACTTCCAAGCTAAGAATGAACTTAGAGAACTAATAAACACCGAAGGTGACAAGGCAAACAAAAACTCCATATGAATTTAACAACTTCTTTCTCCGAAGAACTTCACAACTAGCCAGCATCATAGTCCGTTGAAGGTAGTCATTTGAAACCAGAGCTTTTGGAGCCACCCAGCATATTCAAGTCTTGACTGACTTGTTCCGATCTATGTTACTCGAAGTTGGAGGTGAGTGTCAAACATAGATATATGTCCAACAAGGACATACTCAATATTTTTCCAAGTTTTTTTTCTACATATTTGAAAGATCATACTTCTAAACTCACGTCCAAATATGTGTTTGACACAGATGTCAAACACGAGTACTTTAAGAAAAATGAAAAATACAGATAACATAACAGCCAATACCTTTCTCATGATGGAAGCATGATAAGTGCCAATGCCTTTCTCATGATGGAAGCATGATAAGTGCCAATGCCTTTCTCATGATGGAAGCATGATACGTTACCGTAATAGCAT
>JBBYHK010471810.1:0-11942 GCA_038382065.1 Adansonia grandidieri | reverse complement strand
ATCAATGTGAATTAATTACATGTCTTTGTGCTTTTGTTATTATTTTGCAGGATTGGCCAATCTTTCGGTCACAGGTTAGAATTTATTCCATCAAACTCAAATCGGTCAAATGTTACAACTTATTACCTTATACACATCGTTTTTATTTATATCAAATCATTGCCCTGCTTTCTATCACGTCCTTTATCCATTCATCTGGTGAAAACGACAATCATGCATGCATTATTCGAATTTATGGTGACACAGATTGTGGAAGCAATGACCCTGATCTCAAGCAAGAGATGGAGAAGCAATTCGTGGACCTCCTGACTGAGGAGTTGAAGTTGCAAGAGGCTGTCACGGAAGAGCACGCACGCCACGTGAACATCACCTTTGGTGAAGCGAAAAGGGTGGCCTCCCAGTATCAAAGGGAGGCAGAAAAGTGTATTGCAGCCACAGAAACCTGCGAGGAGGCCCGAGAACGAGCCGAGGCCTTGCTGATCAAGGAGAGGAAAGTTACAACAATATGGGAACAAAGAGCTAGACAAATGGGTTGGGAAGGTGAATAACTGTTTTATATAAGTCATTTGAATATCCTTAAGAGTCTAGAATTTGAAAGCCTTCCACCTTGATATTTATTCAAGCAGGCAAATCAAAGTTGCTTGAGTAGTCTTGTTAGGGCAAAATGCCCCTCAATCTCTCCCTCATTTCCTCCATTTGCAGTTGCCTTAATTCCTTGGATGATACATAAGTATCTAAAGAATTTTCACCTGTAATTGTCATGCTACCCTGTGAACCACTTATTATAATATCATCTCAATTTCTTCTTGAAGCAAAGTTATAAAACAATATCTTCTTTTTGTCTCTCTTTTTCCTGAAAGAAAGAAAGAAAGAAAACTCTAGTAGTAGTAATTTGTTTTTGTTTTCTGTTTTGTGTTCGAGACAGGAAAAGAAGTCGCAGATGTTAGGAATTTAATTTTAGATTTGTCAAATACTACTTTTATAAATGATTGCACAAATCAAATAGGTTAAGTTTCAATTCATAAGACAACTTATTTTAATATAGTGATAACTACACGTCGCAATCCGAAAATATATATATATATTTAAATCGATCCCAAGATCAACCACTATATAAAATTGAAAAATCGATTCGAATCGTATTGTTTTATATAGTTTTTATTAATTTTGGTTTATTTTTTATTCAAGTAATAATTAAATATATTCATAAGTTAAAAAGACTACAATTATCTGCACGGATTTTTATTTTTTAATTAGTTTTTAATTTTGTAAAATATAAAAATAAATATTTTATTTTTAAACCGATAGAATTTGGTTTAGTTGTATATAGTAGTTAGATTCCACTCAGTTTGGGTTGATTCAGTTGTACGTAATATTTGGTTTGGGTTTTTTTTAAAAAAATCAAAATATTAAAATATTAATCGTAATTTTATTCTAAAATCGAGCCGAACCATTAATAATTCATGTTCCCCACTTTCTCACACTAAAGGCAGTGAAGGGGAGTTACTTAGGTTTTACAGACAAAAGGAAAAGCATTTGAACATTAAAAAAAGGGGAATTATTTCAATTTCTACATCAAATATAATAAATTTTTAGCCAGCAATAATCCCAAATCGAGTGTTTCGTTCAGTTATTAGATTTGGGATGAAAAGTAGTTAAGTTTATTTGATATCAGAAGAACAAAAGAAGTATAGAGGACTATGAAATACGAATTTTGTCAATAAATTTCCTGCATTTTCCTATTTCCTTTGTGAGTATCCAAAACAAGCAACAAATAAAGATGTCCGGCTATGAATGAATACGTGGATCAATCATTTGACTTTCTCAAATAATGAGAGACAAAACATAGTCAAATGCCACATGCGTAGCTTTTGAGTTAAGAAGACATCAGATGCCAGAACAACGCGGTTTTCAAACTTTCAACGTTCATGCATCCGGCTTAAAACACAGCTCTCTTCTTCTTCAATTATATATATATATATATATATATATATATATGTAACCCTTTTTATTTAAGTTATTATTATATTATAATATTGATCACTAGCCAAAAAATAAAATAAAGATAATACAAATCCAGATCTACCCAAAACACACTGTCCAAATAACAGATCTTTCTGCCTTATAATATCGGTTATTTTTACACCATCTAGATCTATAATAATTTTCGTTAAATGGGTTTTTTTTGCCTTTGCGTTGTTAAAAAATAATAATAAAATGGGGTCTAATCTTTGGACCTTGATTTAGAAAACTGTTATGTTATAAAGTTTCCTCTTTGAATCTTCTTGGGATCCTTAGAACTATCTTGGTTTTGTCTTTCTTTTTTTTTTTTCGGCTTAGAGTTGGTTAAGTTTCAATAATGGAAAGTTCAGGGAACAAAAGAGGGCATGTTGAAGGTTTTGAAGATGCAGGCTACATTTCAGAACCGAAGAAACCAAAGTTACCAGCTTTGGCAAGGTGCTTGTTTCAAGTTGATGGGTGCTTTTTGATCTTTTTTTTTTTGCTTAGAAACTAGAAGTTTTGACTTTTCTAATGTGCCTGTAATCTGTATGATGAATTGGGTAATTAATAGCTGTTATTAGAGGTTCTAAGAATATAATCAGAGATCAAATCTGATTGCATATCAGCTGATTACTTGAACTGTTTGAACATGATATTTGATCAGTCATGATAAACACCTTTGAACAATAAAGCTTGACCTTTTGATTCAGGTGATTGTCTATTTTTCATTTTTGTTAATGTCTCAAATGCCAGTAAAGATTCAGCACCTTTCAGCAAATGAGAAAACTAAGAAGATGGTTACGTCAAGAATTTTTTGACATTTTGAGTTATAACTAGCGAAGGCAAACAAGTCAAAATCTTTAGGATTGATTTAGTTTGTCCACATTGAAATTTGTATAAATTTCTTTAACAGTTCAAGATCATATAGATGAGCAGGTTTTTGTTAAAATTTGGTGAGTTTGCTTAACATGCTTTATATAAATATATGCAAGTGTTGAATTTCGAACTTTCTGCAAGTCCATTGATCCTGTTGACATACAAATTGATCTATCTATATATATACACATATATATGCAGTGTAATTGTGGAAGCTCTGAAGGTTGATAGTATGCAAAGACTTTGCTCATCTTTGGAGCCTATGTTACGCAGAATTGTGAGTTGTCAATACCTTCGTAGTTTTGTCTCGATCAAGTCTTGTTTTCTCAGGAAAACAAAAAAATGTTGCAGAATATTGCTAGCTCTGATTTCTGAGTAACGATGGTTGCAGTCTATATAAATTTTCATTTTGATAATAAGCACTATTTGTTTATCAAGCGTTCTTGGTTTTCATCTCTGTAACATTACCTTTGAGTTTTGTAAATGCCGTTTTGCCTTTGCCTCTACCTGGCCTCTCCTTTCTTGCTTCCTGCTACAATGACAAAGTTTGGCTTTATAATGCTCAATGTTATCTGGATTCTTTCCTTTTTTTTTTTTTTTAAGTACCCATGTCTGATATTTTTGTCTGACACATATTTCAGACATGGGTATGAGAATATGATTCTTTAAATATATGAAAAAAATTTAGAAAAAATTAAGTGTACATGTATCAAACACATACATGTATCCAACACTCTCGAGTCTGAGTAACATAGATGATGTTGCCCTGACTATTTGTCACATTGGCTAGTATCTTGATGATAAATATAATTATTTGCTTTTCAATGCAGTAAAAAGCACTAACATATGTGTTCTATCATGAGTCAGCTTCTACTGATTAAACATTTTGAATGCATTACAGGTCAGTGAGGAACTAGAGCGCGCTTTGACAAGAATAGGAAATGCTACATTGACTGGGAGGTTTGTTTCTACACCACTCTTTGGACATTAAAACTAGAATATTCTCTTTAATTCTTTGATATTCATGTTACTCCGACTTTCTCATATTCCCCGAAATATCCGCATCCAAACATATTCGGATATGAATAGGCATGATCTTCCAAATATATGAAATAACTTAGAACAAAGTAAGCATACCTCTATCTGATTTATATCTGTCTCCGAAACTGAACCGTAAGTCTGGGTAACATAGCTGATGGATGTGTGGAAGTAGATTCTGATTACAACATTTATCATGAAACCTAGGTAGTGTCATAATGAATTATAAAGGTATATCAGAAATGTATAACTTAAATAGACAAAATGGGTTGTCATATTGTTACTAATGAATTGTTGTCCTAACTATAACAGGTGTTCACCTCCGAGAATACAAAGTGCGGATGGAAGAAATCTACAGCTTCATTTCAGAACAAGAATGCCGCCTCACCTATTCACAGGAGGGAAGGTTGAAGGAGAGCAAGGAGCAGCCATCCATGTTGTCTTGCAAGACGTGATTTCTGGCACCGTGGTGCAAACTGGACCAGAATCAGCTATCAAACTAAATGTCGTGGTTCTAGAAGGTGACTTCAATGAGGAAGCTGATGAGGATTGGACTAAAGAGCAGTTTGAGAACTATGAAGTAAAAGAACGTGAGGGGAAACGGCCGCTTTTGACTGGTGAACTACAAGTAACCCTCAAGGAAGGAGTGGGAACACTAGGAGATCTTACTTTCACTGACAATTCTAGCTGGATTAGGAGTAGAAAATTCAGGCTTGGTTTGAAGGTTGCTTCCGGATATTGTGAAGGGATTCGTATCCGTGAGGCTAAAACCGAGGCTTTTGCTGTCAAAGATCACAGGGGTGAATGTGAGTTTTTCCTTAAGAGCTTTTTAGCATTCTATTTGATAGGCAATTCTAGGATCATTACATGCTGCATAGCCTCAACAATATAACCTTAATGCTGCTTTTGCATTTGGCTTGAATACTTCTATAGTTGTTTTCTCTGCTATATAACACTCTAGTAATCATCTATGTTACTCCGACTCTTCATTTTTCTTGAAGTACCCGTATCCGACACATTTTCGGACATGAGTATGGAGATATAACTCTCCAAGAACCCTTCAAACACCATGGAAGAACTTAGAAAAATTGAACATACCCGTATTCTAGGTGTAGTCATGATTTTTTTTTCCCTGTTTTATTTGTAGTATACAAGAAACATTACCCACCTGCATTGCATGATGAAGTCTGGAGATTGGACAGAATAGCTAAGGATGGAGCATTACATAAAAAGTTGTTGAAAGCCGAAATCGTAACAGTCGAAGATTTTCTTCGACTTCTTGTGAGGGATTCACAAAGATTAAGAAACGTAAGTGATTTCCTTTCCCCGTAGATCTCTCTCTTCTCCTCTTGAGGTTCTTCGTGCAGACTTATTTGTTCATTTTATGTTGTTTGTTCTTAATTACCTTCACAACTATGATATAGATCCTGGGAAGTGGGATGTCCAACAGGATGTGGGAGAATACAGTGGAGCATGCTAAGACTTGCATCTTAGGAGGAAAGCTTTATGTTTACTACACAGATCAAACGAATAGCACCGGTGTCGTTTTCAATCACATTTATGAACTCCGAGGTCTCATTGCTGATGGGCAGTTCCTCGCTTTAGAATCTCTTGACCACAATCAAAAGGTTTTATTGTTTGCAGTGCTGCTGAAGCCAAAAACAACTTTCCTAGCATGAACAAATATGACTAATTGACATGAAATTTTTGCCTACAGATTTTTGTTGATTCCCTGGTGAAGAGAGCTTATGAAAATTGGCATCAGGTGATAGAATATGATGATAAGGTTCTCAACACCCTTGCAAGGACAAAGGGAATGAATCCCTCGACTGCATCTGTAAACGAGAACAACTACGATGCAGAAGAACACTCCGCAACTGCTCAGAAGAGTAGGCAGCAGTATATCACCTCAGAGCCCAGTCCACAATGCCAGAATAATGATACTCACCCAGCAATCCATCAGTTGATTGAATTTCCCTTTGGAAGGTCTGATCAGAATGAGGTAATGACAATGAACAATCAAAAAGCATTGCTCCCTAGCACCATAAATTACATGCCAATCGGAAACTCGACAGCTGGGGTGTCAGGTTTTGCCGGAGACTGGTCTCTGCAAAGGAATGGGCATGGATTCGAAGATTTCTTTGCCGAGGAAATCCGGCTTAGGAGTTCGGAAATGTTGGAGAGTGAGGACATGCAAAGACTGCTGAAAACATTTAGTATAGGTGTTGGTATGGGAACTGGCTTTGGTCATTCGGATGAGCCTTCTTATACTTACACCATCCCTTGTGATCATCATACGGACCACACTTATGTCCAGGAACGTGGCAAAGGATCAGGGAAGGCGGTTGTGGGGTGGCTTAAGTTGAAAGCCGCTTTAAGGTGGGGAATATTTATAAGAAAGAGAGCCGCTGAGAGAAGAGCTCAGCTTGTTGAGCTTGATTGACTGATCTGATGCTTAAACTTATTTTAACATCATATAGCGTAATGACCGGATTTCAGACGTCTCCCTCGTGTCATCGTATGTATTAAGATTTGATTGTCATCCCTACGTACGCTTACATTGATGGTATGGTTCTTTTTGGGTAGTTAGAAGTCCTGCAAGACTTTGTGCACCTTCGATTTGACCAAACCTTTGCCAAAGGTGCCTAAAGCAAACAATACCTTTGATGTCAGCATACGCAAGGTGACAACTGAATCTCGATACGTAGATTGATCCAAGGGACACATTCGAAACCTGGTCATTGCATATATTATATCTGGTTAACAAAGGATTGGTGCCTTAGCACTCATTAACCCTCATTTTCACTATTGTTGCATGATTCCAAGTGCTATTGATCTTTGGGAATATTTGGTAGGCATTCATCAAAGAAAGCTGAGCACGACAACAGCGAAGAAGATGATGAAGTCAGAATTTTCTGCACATAAAGTTTTATTCTCTTTGCTCCAGATGTGTAATATTTTAATGTTTTTAACACTTAATAACTATAGTTTCATTCGTTTTATTCTTACTTTAAGGGATGTAACTTTATTCTGTCAACCACAAGAACTTGATATTAATGTCTCTGATTATCCAAGAAATAAAGATATCCAATGTTTTTGAAGGATGTAGCAGATAAAAGTAGTTGGCGCAAGTGTACACATCCTCGGACTTAAACAAGATTTTTGTAAATTCAAATCGATCCGATCTAAATTATTATTTAATAATAAAAATTATAAATTTTACTTAAATTTAATTATAAAATACATGAATATTAATATAAAAATATTTTAATATTTTAATAATATAATAAATAATGAATAGACTTTTAAGTCAGTCTGAACTCGACCCAAACCTAAAAAAAAATTTAAACCCAACTCACGGAAGAATCTATTTAATCCAAATGAAAATAACCTCAAACTGGGAATTTAACATCGTTGATTTACTCCATCACTTTTAAAAACAACATTTAATAAATTCAAAATTCAGATTTCAATTGCCCCGACCTCTTTTGTACAATGAAAAAAAAAACTGTCACCACGCCCCAAAGGAATACTCAATGATACTAAATAAGGGTAGGACTCAGCAAGATCTATCCGTCAACACTTCAAGTATATGATGAACACATGACGTGAAGGGCTTTCCAACCATAAAAATTAAATACCAAATATATGTTCTCGTTGGTGAAATGCTGAAATATTGAATCAAAACAAGACAAATGCTTAACAACTACTACAACTACTACCTTAATTATGAGAAAAACAAGATACAAAATGAAACTAAAAACTAAGAAAAACTGAGGAAATCTAAAAATTTCTCAAAGCTACTATTCCATCAATGTGTAAAGGGCATAAAAGAAAGAATCCGAAAAAGGAGGATAATGCTCTCATCAATTTTCAAGCAGAAAGAAATGGAGCAACAGAGAATAAACTACATAAAGAAAGATTTATGCCTGCATCAACCCGAGAATCAGCATCAACTTCCTCATATACATGACCCAAGGGGGTATGCAGCATCACATCCAAATTCCCCATCCAACAATGCAGTCTCATTATTTTGCTCCTGCATCAGGGATACAGTCATTTTGAAGAATCTATGTATATATGTAAAAAAATATACATATATATATACAGAAGGAAATTAACCGACAAAGGCAAAACTTATAAGCCAGGTCCAGTCACAATTATTTTTCTTGCGCGTTGCGTTTTGAGGAAATTAAATAGTATTAATCAGATCCTGGGATAACGAGAATGCCTTGAAAACTTTTCCTGGATGTACCTTGGAGAAATGAACATTTTTTTTTTTTTTCACAATTCTTAACCGTACATGATTTCACTGTTTGGCAGTAATTTCAATAGTTAGCTGTTGGAGAAGGAAAATATAAGCATGGGGAAGACGCATAAATACTGGAGGAAATCCGCATTATATCTTCATCTAAACTATGCCTAACTACATGCGCCAACTATTGTAAATACTGTGATTTACAGAATTTCACGTTCAGCATCCACATTAAACAGAACACAAACAAGAAAAAGAAAGCACAGAAAACGTAACTGACAGTGGTAAAGGGAGTTCTCTTGTCATACCAGTTTGATCATGGAACTCATTATATCCTCTAATGATTCAAAATTATTTTGACTGAAACCATTCTGTGGCTTTGTCTGCTCGAAGAGGAAGTCCGCATTGGACCTCAATTCTGTGTCGAAAAATGATTTCTCACCCTGAGGATGCTGAACAGTATAAGAAGCATCACCGCTTAATTGGCTCAACAAAGAAACATCAATTGTTTTACTGCTGACAGCGTTGCTTTGGTCCATCATAGACCCACTTGCAGAAACCAGGGAGTCCACCTTGCTGAATGAATTATTTAAATTTCCAGTGTAATCGTGTCTGTGGTCTCCCCACTGTGGCTTTGCTGAGCAATCTATATTCTGAATGACATCATTCAGACCAACTTGGCACAGCATGCCTGCTTTAGAGTCCTCGAAACGTGCTGAATTTGCTACCGAAGAAGAAAGATAAATAGGGCTGTTACTTAGGTGAGAGTTCATCCAAGAGATGCTTTCTTGCGAATTATTAGTCGGCAACTGCTCATGACTGAAAGCTTCACTTGTCAACAATGAACTTGATGGGAAATTGGATAATTGTACAGCACCCTGCCAGTTTTCACTGCATCTACCATGATCAAGAAAATCGGAAGAACGACGAACACCCATGTCAAAAGATTCCTGATTCAGTGACGTCGCACAAAGAGATGGTTGATTTCCAAATGCACCACTATGTTGCATCTGCTGTGTGTTTGCTTGTAACAACAAAGGGCTGCCTGAGGCAGTAGATAAAGAATTGCTTGAGCTAACAACCGTCACTCTGGCATCTGGGAAGTTAGTGGCAACACTAAAAACATTTGGATCATTGACACGATTATATTCTCCAAAGTGGACAGCGGTCTTGTTGTGCGACAATTGGTTGAGTTCTGTTGACGTCGGGATCCCTTGGAACAAAGTTCCACTTTGATTCTGGTTATCAGGTAACACACCTGGCTGGATCTTTCCAAGACTATTGATGGAATTGTTCAAGGTTTGAGAATGTCCCCGTTGAATCACACCAGAAGAAATCCCACGTAGGCTTAAGGCAGCTGAGGAGTTCAGTCTACCAAACATTCCACCAGGTTGATACGATGACAGAGAAGCACTTGAAAGCCTTCCAGGTCCACTCAATGTGCGAAAATCTCCAAAGCCATCCAGTGAACCCATACGCAAGTAAGAGGGATCTTTGCTGCCTAACGCAGCGACCATGGTTGCTTGCTGCATTGTAACACTGCTGAGTCTTTTCAGATAAAGTCTATATTTCTGCAAGACAGCATAAGACAGTAAGCTTAAGGCAGAAACAAGTACTCAATTACTGCACATTTTCGTAAAAGGCTGTCTGCAATTTTCTCCGTTTTAGGGCCCAACCTAGCTCTTACCAGCTTGAATTTCAAGTTGCAATAACATCATAACCTATAAGCTGATTCTAACAAGAAGTGGACGGCAATAAGCCAATAAAAAGCCTACAGAAAGTGAAGCTTTCACCAGATTCAATGCAGTATTTTATTTGGCTATTCTCAACTGACTATCCAATTTTTATACAGAGCTGGCAACCTCTCAACTAGATCTGATGTCCACTTAAAACTTTAACATGCATAATAATAATTAATAATCGTTGCAAGGGCAATATATAGGAAATCGTAAGGCAGAAGTAAAGAACACAAAGGAAAGGAGTTTACCTGTAGATGGCTGGCTACATTTTCCCTTGTGATCCCTTCGACATTCATAAGGTCAAGAATTTTCTTCGGAACAGCCTCTGCATTTGAATAAATAGAAAGGAAAACTAAAATCAGAAATGCGGTTGGAAATGAGGAATCACTGTATCAGAATGTAAGACACCAATCTCAACAGCAGAAAACTCACTGTCAAGACCCAATTGGTTGACAGCCGCAACAAACTTTCTATGCAGCTCTACAGACCAAACAACTCGAGGCTTCTTCTGATTTGAGGGGTCCTCATTCTCATGTCCATTATCTTCACCCTCTTCCTCCTCGTCTTCACTTTGATCCTTTCGCTTTTTATTAACTTTTTGGTCAGAACTGCATGTTGACGTTAGACCAGCTTCTCCAGTTCCTCTGCAAGCGTTATCTTGATTTAGGGCCATAATTTGATCCTTAGAGTCAGGTTTCTTTCTTCTGACCACATGTTGCCAAATGTTTTTCAGCTCTTCAATACGAACAGGCTTCAGCAAGTAGTCACAAGCACCATGTGTAATCCCCTTCATTACAAGCTTGGTATCACTGTGCGCTGACAACACTGGAATTCATCAAGAAAAAGATGTCATGTTATATTAGTCTGAAACAATTATAATGTATTGCTCAAATTTACACACGCCAAAAAAAAAAAAAAAAAAAAAAGAGAAAAGTGGAAGATGAGAAAGTTCATTCATTCCACAAATAATTGGAAAAAAAAATTGGTTAATGCTTACTGATTACAGGCAGGTCCATTTCAAGCCCGACAAGCTCAAGAAGCTTAAAGCCATCCATATCCGGCATATTAACGTCACTAATGACCAAGTCATATCTGTTCTTGTTTTCTCTCAACATTTTGAGGGCAGTAATTGCCTGATTAGTCGTAGTAACTGCAGAAAAATAAACAATCATAAGTTAAATGTCAAAAAGCAACCCCAAGGGTTTACAATGTTAAGAGTCAAAACTTGCATCCTACAAATTACAAAGATCTAGCTTAACCCAAACAGATTTTCATGATAGAACAGTGTCAAAACGTTAACCAATCACACTATTAAGCCAAAGGGAAAACACATAAGATAATTTATCTAAAGTTTTGAGAAACTGAACAAAACTTTGAATTAAACATTGAGAACAACATAACAGTAAACAGGTAACTTATAGACTGAATCGAGATAACTTGTTAAAATTCAAGTTCAAAACAAAGCCTTTTCGTTAAAACAAGAAAATTTCACGAGAATTCTCAAGATACAAGAACGACTGACCTTGATACTGGCATTTACGAAGCAGATTTTCCAAAACTTTGAGGCAAATAGGGTCATCATCAACGGCTAAAACACGCATACCAACTGGAAACCGGTCCTTGCTGCCATCTTCAACGTTGGAACCACTCATTTGCTCCTCCATGGTCAATGATAAAACAAAACAATTGAAAACAACCCAGACGAGTGAAAACAGAGCAAAAAGAAAAAAAAACAAAACCAGAGATTACAAAGCCAAAGTTCCAGTCTTTTTTCCAGTTTAAACACTGTTTTTAAAACTTCAAAACAAAACCCAGATACGCAAAACCTTTAAAACGAAAAAGAAAAAGTACAAGGACAAAGATTGAAAGTGAGAGAGAATTGGAAAACTGAAAGTGAAAACTGTGAAAAAGAAAAAACAAAAGGTCTTTGCAAGTAAAAAGCTGTACGAAGGGACAATGATGTTCTATGGCTAAAACAGAGCTTAAGATGTTTCAGCCCTCCAATAAAACAAAAATCTTTTCTTTTTCTTCTT
>JBBYHK010471779.1:0-19963 GCA_038382065.1 Adansonia grandidieri | reverse complement strand
AAATTTGAAACTATAATTAAATCTTTAATGTGATTTTTGCGAATATTTGATTTGTCTATGAATAGATGGATACTTTGCACGATTTCTCTAATTTGAAGAAATTTCAATTTTTTCACCGAAGAAATTTATACAAGTTAAATTGTGGTTAAATAGCCCTGAAGTTGTATCTAAAAAACGCATAGCTCAGTTTCTTGACTTTGACTATGTACCACTCTGTTTTTTTTTTTTTTTGCAATATTTATCAATAAACACAATACTATAAGAAAGCATGAACCAACCATATAGTCTGCAGTGAATATAATAATAATAATAATAATACATCTTAACATAATTTTCAAGAGAAACAGTTTATTTTATGAAGTTATCCTTAGTTCAATACAACTACTTTATGATCCAATTTTGCATTGAAATTAGGCTTTGCTCACTTTTTGGTAGTAGATTGTCTAGAAGAAATATTCATAGACAGTTTCGAGATTATTCTGTTCATACTGAAAAAATCTTATTAATTACACTGCTCAATGAACCATTTTATTGCAACTTTCGTTAATTTTTGTTAGAAATATAGGGTCGGGATCCGCCCGTAATAGGGTAGAACCCGATCCTATATTGAAAAGATACAAACTACAGAAACAGTAGTTTGCATGGTAACTGCTTTACAGTTTTTCATGCAAGAAATCCCATGTTATTGGAATACATTTAAAGGGCATGATTTGGCCATTAAAAAGATAAGAGGAAGAAAAAAAAAAAAAAAACAATCTTTAGATTTTGCATGATCCTTTCCGGCAGTAAACAAAAACAAAAGAATGATACTTTGTCTCTCTATAGAAAAATTAAAGGAATTTAGTACCGTGAAAATAGATAATATCAAATTAAGTGATCTTGTCTCCGATCAGTGAATCAAGACCGGTTTCACATCAAACGATCCTATAAGTTATTTAATTTTGTATTTGTTTATAGATTATTTATATGTAATAATCATCATTGGTGTGAGAGCCTTTAAGCTTGATTTATGATATTAATGGAGCATGTTTTGTGTGTGTGTGTTTTTTTTTATCTTGAAATCCAAATTGGAATATGTCCTAAAGCCATCAGTTTGAATATTAAGTGTCTAATATTTTATTATTTATGTGAATTTTTTTAAAAGTTTTTTTATGTTATATTTGGTTAATATCACAAAACCAAATGTAATATTTACAATGACATAATGTTTGATAAAAAAAATTGAAAAAGTGAATGTTGGCCCTTTTTTTTCAAGGCTATGCATTATCATTTTTTTTGATAGCATTGAATGCATTGACAAAATGTTTGTAATATATTTATATATATTAATAAATAAATAGAGAAGATGTGTTGGCAGAATGCCTTCCTTAAGGAATTTAAACAATTGGCATTTTCTTATTTTATATATACATATATTAAAGCCAATTTTTTTTAAGGCAAATATATATTTAAATCATTCAAGTATTGGACTTTATGTGACAATGAATAATGTATCGATTAAAATTTATTGTCAATCATAATAAACATGTGTTTGTTATATGATCATTATCATATTTTTTTCTGTATTTGTTACAGAAAAATGATGAGAATTATCCGAACACCCATGGTTATTAGGACCTGGGACCATATAAGGAGAGTCCAAATGCTATTACAAGATTTGAAAAATTACCGAATGGATCCAAATAATGATAATATTGTCAACCAAATCATTGTCGTAAACAATAAAATTGAAGAGTTGATTTGGAAAGATAGCATATATATTAGAAGTGATGTTGTTAAATATAATATGTTAAGAGAATCACTTCTAGCTGATAAGCAAAAAGATATCCTAGATGACTTTTGGAGGTCTAATAAGAAAAATAAGGAACATGCTACCTTGATTAAAAATTTTGTGCAAACATATGTGAGAATAAGGGGCAAAGAGGACTGCAACCTTCTCTATTAGCCCGACTATCTATAAAGGAAACCATAAAATTTTGACTCTTCCATGGATGGCTAATTTGGATATCAAGTTGTCGAAGGAATTTTTGAATTCCATCCCTATCATATGACAAGTTATCATCTATTAGTTTTTGTTTATATGATTTATGATGTGAAACTACTTTCATGTAAATATTTTATAAATATGTATGAAAGTTTGCTATTTTATAAATATTCTTACATTTTATAAGAATGTTACACTAAGTGGGAGTTCCAAGATATTTGTTATCTTAGTATTGTTTTTTTTTTACAATAAAAATATATTAATGATAATTAGACAGATTGTTATGGAATTTGATTGTGAAACATAGTGAACTTTTGGTTCCATACTATATGGATGTTTAACATTGATAATTTAGGTTCGTAATAAAAAGTATATATAGTAATAATAATGTGTGTATGCTGTGCATTAATAAGTGCATATACGTCTCAATGTAGAATATATATTTTTTTTTGAAATGGCATCTGCTACAAAAAGTATTGTTACTAAGCTTAACAAAGGTGAAAAGATTAAGGGGGATAATTTTGAAATCAAGAGTATGAAAATCCAGTATGTATTAGAAGAACAAGAAGTTCTTGATGTTTTAAACAATATTCTGGAGAAGCTTGAAAATGGGAATACGATCCAACATTAGAGGGATCAAGAGGCTTATGAAGCCTGGAAAAAGAAGAATTCCCTTGCTCGCATTACATTGTTGAGTAGCATGGAGAATGACATCATGATAGAATTTAGGAAGCATTAGAAAGTAAAAGAGATGTGGGCTGCACTTAAGGCAAAGTTTGGTAAACCATCGGTTATTAAACTTAGGTAGCTCATGATCAAGTTTGATATTTACAAGAAACACCTAAATCACAATATAAGGCAGCATGTAAGACAAATGTCAAACATGATAAATGAGTTGACAGATGTTGGTCTACTCTGTTTGATGAACAATAAGTTTAGGCTATTATTCAGTCTTTGCCACATAGTTGGGAGCATATGAAAGTGCACCTTACCCACAATGAGAACATAAAAACACTAGATGATGTTTCATGCCATTTAAAACTGGAGGAAGATCGCATTGAGGCATCTAGGCATAATGCTGGTATGTACATGGTTGGAACAAGTTCTCATGAAGCTTTAAACTTAAAACGAAAGTCATATAGTGGGTACAAAGGAAGAGTAAAAAGAAAAAAAAAGCAATTCCTAAGGCAAAATAAAGGCTGCTAAGATACAATGCAAGAAGAAGAACAAAACTAAAGTTAAGTGCTTTAACTGTGGCAAAACGGGTCACTTTGCTCAAGAATGCACTGAGCCAAAGAAGGTATGAACATATAATGCATTTTTGAATGCAATGAATATTATGAAAAGTACTACATTTGTTTCTAGTACTATATTACTAATTGAATCTTATCCTATATGGATTGTAAACTTAAGGGCCATAGACCATGTAGTAAGAGATCGAATGTGTTTGTTGAATTTCATCGAAGTCCAAGTGAAACAAAGTGGATTTATGCAGAAAACAACACAAAGGTTAAAGTGACAGGAATTGGCACCTGCAAGTTATGTTTGCGTGGTGGAAGGACACTAATCCTTCATGATGTTTTATTTGCTCCTGAAATATGATAAAATTTGATCGCTGTAATAGTTCTTCTTAAATATGGTTTTAATATAAACTTCTCTGTACTACTGGTGTGGATTTTTTTGAGAAACAACTTATTATGGATCTGGATATTTATTGAATGGTTTTATTGTATTAGATATTGACTATACTTTATGTAGTAATCTCAATTATAATAGTTTTTCCTTAATTACATCATTTGATGATGAAAAGTTAGATGTTAACATTTGGCATGCTAGATTATGTCATAATGGACAACATTGAATGCATAGATTAGCGAAAAAGGGACTAGTAGGCCTAATTTAAAAAAATTAATCTATCGATATGTGAAAATTGTTTAGTCAGGAAAATGATAAGAAAGCTATTTGGTAAAGGGACAAGGGCCAATTTTCCATTATAGTTAATACATTTTGATATTTGTGGCCCAATGAATGTAAGAGCTCAAAGTGGAAGAGTATATTTCATCATATTCATTGATGATTTCACTCATTTTGGGTTTATCTATTTGATTTCCTATAAGTTTGAAGCATAGAGTGTTTTAGAAAATATATAATTTTGGTGGAAAATCGACTAGTTAAAAATGTTAAGGTATTAAGAATAGATCAAGGGCGTGAATATTTATCTAATCAGTTCAAATAGTTTTATGATGAAAAAGAAATAGATAGGCAGTTAACTACTCTGAGAACTCCACAACAAAATGGTATTGTGAAGGAAGAAATAAAACTCTTTTGGAAATGGTTAGGTCCATGATGGCATAGGCAAATTTACTTATTACCTTTTGGGGTGATGACCTATTAACAGCTGCTTATGTACTAAACAGAGTAGCCTCCAAATTAGTTGCATCTACTCCCTATGAATTATGGACCATAATAAAACCTAATCTTAGTAATCTAAGAACATGGGGTTGTGCTGCTTATGTACGTGATCCAGCTTATCCACATGGCAAGTTAGGTCTAAGAGCCAAAAAGAGCATATTTGTAAGAGACTCTGAACATTCAAAGAGATATGTGTTTGTTGGTGAACAACCAAGTGGAAGTGTAACTGGATTTGAATCTCGGGATGCCACTTTTCTAGAAAATGATTTTCTAAGTAGAGGAAAGATTACTCAGGGTATATCTCTTTATGAGACGGAAGATCTTGACAATTTGATAGTTGTAAATCGATTGTTGCCCATTATAAAAAATGCACTAATAGTATCTCCTACAAGTGGAAGCATGACAAAAAATGATAAATTTGTTTCAAAAGAATTGCAAGTTAGATGTAGTAATCATGGAAATATCCCTCGATGTCATTTTGACATAGAGGGAGAAGCTCAAGGGGGAATTACTACAAAGAGACTTTTTCTCATGTTGTAAGGTTTACCTCTATACACTTAATTCTAGAAATTGTGATAAGTTTAGATTTAGAATTGCATCAAATGGATGTAAAAACTGCTTTTCTAAGTGGAGAACTGGGAGAGGACATATGCATGGAACAACTAGTGGGTTTTATTGACAAAGTTCAAGAGGACAAAGTCTGCAAGTTATTAAAATCAATTTATGGTCTTAAGCAATCTTCTAGACAGTGGTATACAAGATTTCATCAAGCAATCATTTAATATAATTTTGTCATGATTGGTGAAGACCACTGTGTGTATGTCAAAAGAATAAAAAATAAGTTTGTGATCTTTTCACTTTATGTGGATGACATACTGTTGGCCAAAAATGATAAAGAGTGTATTATTATGGTAAAAAATTAGTTGTCCTCAACTTTTGATATGAAGGACATGTGTGAAGTAGCTTACATTCTTGAAGTAAAAATGAACCAAGATCGTTCTAAGAAATTACTTGCTCTTTCACAAGAGTCATATATTAAAAAAATTCTTGAATAATTCCAAATGCAAGCCTGTAAGCCAATTGATACTCCTATTGCAAAAGGTAAAGGCTTGAGCAAAAGAATGTGTCTTGAGACACCATAAGAAATGGAAAAAATGGAAAAAGTTCCTTATTCCAGTGTTGTGGGAAGCCTTACGTAAGCTATGATGTGCATAAGGCTTGATATCTACTACATAGTTGGATCGTCGGTAAATATCAATCGAATCCAGGTCAACTCCATTGGAAAGTAGTTAAAAGGATATTAAGGTATCTAAAAGGCACTGCAGATTATTCATTATGCTATCAAGGAAGTGATCTGCATCTAATTGGGTCCACGGATACTAATTAGGGAGGAGATTTAGATGAAAGGAAATCAACCTCTGGATATTTTTTTACTCAATAGTGGAGCCATCTCTTGGTGTAGTAAGAAACAAACTTGTATAGCATTGTCCACAATGAAAGCTAAATTTGTGGCAATTTCAACAACAATACAAGAAGCTGTTTGGCTTAAGAGATTCTTAAATCACTTGGGATTTAGTGAAGATGTTTCAAACTCGATATTGGTGAATTATGATAGTCAAGCTGCAATTGTATTCACTAAAGATCCCAAACATCATTCACGAACCAAACATATAGATATCAAGTACAATTTTGTGAAAGACATGGTTGCACATAATGAAGTCAACATGCAGTCCGTATCTATGCATAAAATGACTGTAGATCCATTTACTAAATCGATTCTGAGAGATGTGTATAATGGACATGTTAGATCTTTAGGATTGCGTAGAATCTAATGTACTTGCTGAATTGTTTAATATGAAAATTTTGCATAAGTTCTCAATTATATTTGACATTGACTAACAAAGAATTTATTATTAATGCATACTAAAGATTAAAGGCATACACATGAGTACATGTCTGTTAAGTACATATGTGAAATTAAAGGTATGTCGGATAAATGATTGACCTCCTCACACAGGTAATCACCTCCAAGGCTTAGTGCCAGTTAGAGATGAGATTATTTTTAAGTTTTAAAACAAAGAGTGTTTACGAGAGCTTAAGCTTAAGACAAAATCAACTTGATAAAGGATCAAGATGAGGTCATATAATTATGAAATTAAGATTGAAAGTGAAAGCACCCACCATCCACTTTATCTGTCTATGTATGCTAGGTAGAAGTCTTGTTATTAATCTTATTTTCGAAAAGTAGAGTTGTGGACTTAAGTTAAATACTAAGTGTATTTGAACTATCACCTGTACAGTATTGATAATGTGATAAAGACATACACTCTAATGGAAAAGGAGAAAAATATTGTAACATGTGTTTCATACCATATGAGCTTTACGTAACCAATATGGGTAAAAATATATAAAAAAATTAATCTCTGCTTCTAAGTTGTGTAAGACCTATGAGATCAACTAGAATATTTATTCAGTACCCTTATGACCTGTAACTTTTTTTTTTTAAGTTTTAGTTCAATTTTAGTTATCTTAGAATGTTACCAATGGCCATATATGATTCGATCTAATGGGACATATCTAGGTAGCAATTGAATTGAAATGGAAAAATATAAAGAAAAAGGAACATCATTTTAGTGTCTTATTTTGATTGTATTCACTGGTCGACCAATTGTGTTTTATATGGTAAATACAATTGTGAATGCCAAAAAAAAGGTTCATTATATCAAATTATAAGATAGATCATTGGAAACTTGAAATGTGACTAAATAAATCTAGGGTGCTGCATATATACTCTACTTAAACTTTGAGCTGCTACAGATACCTACCAGTTGTATAGCAACTAGCTCCTAAGATTAAGAAGTACGCTGGTCGCATAGCCTTTTTTTTGTATGAACTTTGTAGAGAAAAGAGATATCAATTTCTTGATATTAATTGAAAGAGTATTGTATCCATTATATGCAAGTGGGACATGTTAGAAATATAAGGTCAGGATTCGCCCATAATGGGGTAGAACTCGATCCTATATTGAAAAGATACAAACTGCTGAAACAACAGTTTGCATGGTAATTGCTTGATAGTTTTTCATGCAAGAAATCCCATGTTGTTAGGATACATTTAAAAGGCATGATTTGGCCATTAAAAAGATAAGAAGAAGGAAAAGAAATAAACAATCTTCAGATTTTTGCATGATCCTTTCAGACAATAAACAAAAACAAAAGAATGATACTTTGTCTCTCTACAGAAAAATTAAACGACTTTAGTGCTATGAAAATAGATTCTATCTAATTAAGTGATCTTGTTTCTGATCAGTGAATCAAGACCGATTCTGCATCAAATGATCTTGTAAGTTATTTAATTTTATATTAGATTATTTATACATAATAATCATCAATTTAAATATAATCAAAGAAAAACTAAAATTATAATACTAAACATTAATTCTAAATCTAATAAAATCTTGATTAATAAATTTAAATTATTTTAAGATCAACCCATGCATTATGTAGAGTATCCCTAGCTACATCTATATTTCGGTCACTAGAAATTAATTTTCTTAAAAGGGTTATTAACGTTAATAATGCCAAGTCAACCTTAACAAGTGCATGCTTGTTCCAATTACAAGTTAACAAAATGGCAGATTTAGTTAAGGAAGAAAGCTGCTCACGATCAACTTTTTAAGACTTTGCAGTGAATTAGTAAACGGGAATTTACTTGTTGATTTCATCAAACCAACTTCAATTAGTTGTTGCTAGGGCCATAGACAGTGGATGAAGTTGCAAAATTTGGAAACAATTATTGCAAGAGCATTATAAATAAGAATTTCATCAATAGTAAATGACAGACATACATAGTACATGCAAATTAATACAAGCTCAAATGCTATACTCAAACTAGCTCAGTTTATTTCAATCTTATTAGACTTGTTCAACCTTCTATGCATGTGTTTTATATTTGTTCAAACTTTCCAAGAGTACTTCTTTATAATCAGCCTTTGGTTTGTTCAATACTAGTGGGATACAATTACTCAAAGCATTCAAGCAATCAATGTTTACTTTATTATAATTTTTATTTCAAGTTTGGTAATTCATCTTGGTCATGAGCTATCATTGATTTTGCTATTTATCTTGTTTACTTTTAATTTTTATCAAAGTGTTCTTACTAGTTTATTATAATTTTTTATTTTTTATTTTATATTTTGATGATCTAAGTGATATGTTTAAAAGGATTTATAAGCTCGATCATCCTTCTTGAATTGAAATCGCTTGATAGATTATCAAATGGTTATTGTTTGATTTGGTTTCAAAAGTTTACTTCATTTTAAAGTGTAAAGGTCACCGAGACCACATATTGAAACCAATCACTAATTGGATTGCATTATTAACTTACATATGCCCCAAACAAGCGATTAGCTCTAGGCATATGCTAATATCTCTTACTTGCACTAAGCCAATCACTAATGCATCCAATGTCAAACTCTTTTGATTAGCAATTGTGACTCAACTTTGACAAAGCTTTGGTACTATTATAAGAATATGTTTCGGCTACATTCATGATAATCTCATTATCAAAGTCATTAATTATTTAGCTCACAACGAGAGCCAAATTCCAATTATATGGCTTAGTTAATTTAATAACTATTAGGAATCTTTTATTAGCTTGTAAGCAAATAGTCCAAATGTAATTCTTTTTGTAAGCCAAAACAAAAGAGTTTGTTTATGACCTTTAGTCCATAAACATGGAATCCTCTCTAGTTTGGAACACTTTTCAAGCAATCGCATTTTTTACATCATGGCTATTTATTACTAAGTCAAATTATGATCTTTAACTTTTAAAGAATCATAAGTGCCTATCACTAAATCTTACATGTGTAGGTTTAAAGGGAATTGGATTCAAAAATTATTTTTGAATCCTATAAGTTATAGGTTATTTACTATTCTCAATACTAATGCAAGTTTTATGCTTGAGAATAATGCGACCATAACATGGAATAAATTCTACAATTAATGATTTATTCAATGAGGATTGAATCTAAGCTTGGCATAGAAGCCAACAATCATCCTCAATTGGCATGTAAATGCAAAAAAAAAAAAAAAATCTTATGTTTATGAATGAATCATGACTTTATTTTAGAAATATTAATAAAAAAGGCAAGCTTTGATCAACATCAATAAGTTTGCCATCATATATGGTCTATCTTTACTATTTTTCTCACTTAGGCCTTACAGTATGTTGTACATATTTATGTACCAACTTCTAAGTATCATATGCTGAGAGAAGTGAATTAATCTCAATATTTATCTTATATTTGAAACTTCTATAAGTTTCCTAATTTTGATCATATCAAAATTTACTTTGCAATTATACTTTATTAATCTAGCTATCCACTGTGTTGGCATATTCCCTTATCATCTCCATTATTTTTCTTCAAAAGAATATGGACAACGCATGGATCATGATCCATCTAAACTGCTTGGGTTTTTAAATATATCCTATCATATGAGGCCTAATTGGCAACCTTTTAACATCTTGCTTAGAAATAATTCCTCAGGGATGTTAAATCTCTCATTATGATTATCCTTATAAAACAATTCTTTAAGGTTTTAGATAATTTCATGAGCTTAAACAGCCCTTGCTTCTTTAGGAGTTCAGAGTCACACTATCCATCATCATAATGTGGCTCGATCAAGGTCATCAAGATAAACTTGATAGACTACCCTTAACTAGTGGGTTATTCTTGGATATGCCATTCAATATGGGCCTAGTCAAGGGGGTTTACCCTATGAAGCTTGTTTGCATCGCATATGTTATTTAGCAATAGTCTATTAGTCATCTTCTATTTATATCCATTATGAACCAAAACAATTTGTAGTTAATAATTTATAATTTCAATCATTAAGTAAGGTTTTATAACTTTGTTAATTGTTCTCATTCTTTTATCGAGATTATAGCCTTTAATCATAACCTGAGAAGTTCAACATTTGAATCTTCTTAATGAGCTAGGCATTTCTTTCACCTTTACACCACGTTGAATGGCTTAACATATCACCCATGATTGGAACGAAGGTATATTGTTATGAACAATGGAAGGCAACTAATCATGCTTAGGCATGGACTCAACATTTTATAAGGGATTTTTATCATTTATCTTAGATCTCTTTGCTTTATTTTATTAATATGCTTAACATTTATTCAATTATATATCACATATATATAAACTCAAAAGTAAATCTAACATAGACAATCTACTAGGATGATTATGGACTTTGTCTATCTAGTTTCCTTGAGCCATTAGGAAACGAGTTGGTAAAATTCCTAAGGATATCATATAAGGTCTTCGCAAGTCTTGATGATGATCTTTTTGGTCCTTTCTTCTTGGTGCCATCTTCTTTACATCTTGAATTTGCATAAGTTCTAATCTTTAAGCTAAATCTAAATCTACAAGTCCTATTTAACTATTACATATCATTATAAGAAAGCTTGAGCTATGGTCAAGGGTAGATACATAATAAGAGTAATTACAACCCAAAATTAAAAAAAAAAAGCAAGGTTCGCAGACCCTATTTATAGAATAAATACCAAAAGAAAAATTCAACCATCCATAATCTAGTCATACAAAGGTCTAGGCTATAATAATCCTCATGCTAACATAATCATATTATAAGCAATAATTAATATAAATAGAGCCAACATCACTTGGTGATCTTGTATGTCATTTGTATAAATCTCATCAAACAATTGAGATGATTTATCAAATTTTTAGTAATTTTGGTTCTTTAATTAAAACATTTTTATTTAAATTCCTAACTTTCAAGAAGGCCATTTTAAATTAAGTATTACATAATTTCTATGTTGTTTGTTTTAATTAGGACATTATTAACTTTTAGAAAACTTTTCTTAACTTGGATAAACCATCTATTTTAGGAAACTTATTTTCCAAAGGCAGCATTTTAAGAAATTATATTGGACATTACCTAACTTTTAGGCTGTTTGTCTCAATTAGGACATTATCTAACTTTTAGGTAATTTTGTCTTAATTTGGACAGATTATTTAACATGTAATATTTCCTAACCCATTTAGGAAACTTGTTTTCCAAATTTTTATGAAGTCTTAGTAATTGATCCATATTTAATTTAATTAAAAAACAAATTTATTACATAATTAATATTTAATTTAATCACATTAAACAAATCCTAATTAAATTAGGATTAATCATTTAAATAAAATATATTTTTTAAATTAAACAATTTAATTGAATTTTAACTCTGTGTTTATTTCATTATCCAATCCATGTTAAACATATTTTAGGATTTATTGTAATTGGATAATTAGGTATCTAATGATAACGGGAATCCTGATGGAATTTAACCTTTTAGGGAGTTGATTACACAACCTGTTGCTAATATTTAGCAAATATTTTTTAATTTTTTGGATTATTTTGATTTGATCGTATCAGACTTAAAATCTTAAGAAAATCTAAGTTGCATAAATCCTATTCCAAGTAGAGGAACATGGGAATTACGTCTAAATACTGAATTTTGAAATCAAATAAATATTAAAATTTAATTAACACTTAATTAATAAGGTATTGATTACTAGGCATCATGAGAGGGATCGATCTTTACTTGGGATTCTAATCGATTCTCAGACTCTTTTATACGATCTTTGATATTATTATAGATTTTAGAATTTATTTTTGGGTTTTGTAACCTTTGAAATACAACTGTAATAGGTGATTAATCTTACCTAGCCAAAATAGATTACTGGTGACTCTAAGGTAAATAGTTATTTTGTAACAACTATTTAAGGTTAAGTTGAGTGTGTGATTCACCTCAACGACTTGTCCCTAAATACAAAAAAAAAGGAAAAATATTAATGATATGGCCCCTATAAATAAACAATAATGATATATAGATATATATAGGAACGAGGGATGCACCTGGCTTTTAAGTCAAGCTAGTTAGGATTAATGTTCGAGCTATGTTGTGATAGCTTGATGACTCCACAAGGGACTACTTAGAGGGTTAGGCCTAAAATTAATCATGTATTTTGATTAATTCGATAATTAATTATAATTTTGATATTTAAAAAAAAATTGTATCATTTTTTATTTTGATTTTGATTTGTATGGAAATTTCTATATATATTATTTGTATTTTTCACTAACCCTTTTGTGTCCTTTGTAGCATTTTTAGGGGAATTTAGGATAGTTTTTTTCGTTATTTTTGAAAAAGTCAGGTCATAAAATGATTGTTTGATCCCCTGCACGCATTGGACACATGCATATTATTAGATTCGTTTCTAGGTATATGGAGGAGATATAGGTTACCCTATATTTTAGAAGGGGTGAAATAGCTCTGTCGTTTGAGGTATCAGCCTCTATCTAGGCCAGTGAAAAACCTACCAGGTGTAAATTCCTATACCTACCTGAGTTGTTGGCCTCATTATGGGCATAGAAGATACTTTTGCTTGAATTTAACCCTTTCCAACATAAACCCTAATAGGCAAGGATTAGGATACCTCATCAGTTTTTTCCAAACTTAGCGAGCGATTTGAGAACATGTTTAGAGGTCTAACCCAAACCTTATATAGAAGACCATAGTAACTACCCTTTTAGAGTCATACTCGATTTTAAAGGTTTCTAAATTAGGAACATATTGGAGAACACTTTTCATCCTTTTTCTTTTTATTTTATGTTCGAGCATATAAATCAGGTGATGATGAGTTGGCATCACCGCTTATTACAAGATTTTTACTTTATGTTAGAAGTTGTTATTGTTATTCCAGATATTGAATGATGATGAACGAGTATTATCACTCATCATATGATTTCTTTTCTCACTTTGCATGGCATCTTAAGGCCTTGGCTACATGGTCTAGACGTGCAGATTAAGTGATGATGTATGAACATCATCACCAGAAACAAGGCCATCCTGTTTGCCTTAAGAAGCATCATAATGCCAAGACAAATTTATTTAGGGCAACCTTTATTTTTCTCATATTAATTCTTTTATTATTTATACTAGTTCATTTCTCATTTTTTTAATCATTTCTTTGTTTATTCATATTACTTTGTTTTTGATATTATACTCATTTTATCCTTACATTCATTTGTATATGTGCATTCATACATACATTCATTACATGCATTGCATAAGGGTGAGGGGGCAAAATGAAGTTTTTTTTTTTTTAATTTTATGAGCTCTCTAAAAGGATTTTCTCTTTCAAAATAGAATCGCTGAAACCATCAAACATCATTAATCATGGGAGATGAATTTTTATGCCTAGAAAGGATAGAGGGAACAATCGTGATATATAAGAAAGAATCATGAAATAGCAAGATAAGATGCAAGCATAAATCTTTGAATCAATAGAAATAATTACTAGAGGGAAAAAGGTGACTCAAGGGAATCATTCTAATATTGTTGCCAGCATATCTGAGGCAAAAAGACAATAATCACAAGGTGCTCAATCTATGGGAACTAGTCCCATAATGCATATTCATGCTAACCTTAAAGCTCACAAAGGGGCAATAGGTGTAGCATTGGATCCTACTTTGGATGATCTAATGGTTGTAGACCTTAATGGAATTTTGGAACAAGAAAATCATAGGCTTAAGACCCAAAAAATGTTAAGCTTGAAAGTGATAAGGGAAAATACCATTTCCTTAAAAAAAGGCTTAAAGCAATAGAAGAAGTTAGGGATGTCAGCAATGTGGATGTAGATGAGTTGAGTTTGGTACCGGATCTAATCTCCCTTCTAAGTTCAAAATGCCAAGTTTTGAAAAGTTCAAAATGCCAAGTTTTGAAAAGTTCAATGGCATCATATCTCTGGAAGCTCACATTAAAAGTTTATTAGAAAAATGACTAGGCATATACACAATGATAAAGCTTTTTTGTTCACTGCTTTTAAGAAATCCTATTAGTATCAGCAGTGAGATGGTATAATAACTTGAATCAGGGTCAGGTGAATCTTGGGTAGACTTGGTAGACTTGGCTAATGCTTTCTTTAAGAATATAAGCATATGTCAAATTTGGCACCAGACTGATTATTTGTCTAGAATATAAAGAAGAAATCAATAAAAATATTCACATAGTATGCCCAGAGATGAAGAGATATAGCAACTCAAGTACAACCACCTTCCTCAGAAAAAAAAGATAGCATCCTTATTTTTGAATATACTGCCAAATCCATTCTTTAACAAACTCATAGGAAGTGCCACAAAGCATTTCATTGATATAGTGATCATAGGGGAAATGATTGAGAAAGCTATAAAAAAGACAAAGATACAAGTTAATGGTATGCCAATGGTAGAGAATAGAAAAGCAACTGAAAAAGAAAAAGTTCAAGCTATTTTCCAGATGAACCAACCACTTACAAATCCTGCTCAATATCTGTGTCACCTTTATGAGCCTCATTATCTTGGCATAAATAGTGCATCCAGTGCATCACAACGTCTGTACCAACCAATGCTTACAATTACATCGATTTTCACATCTATGCACAAGTTAAGTGCTTATGGGAATGGTCATAGTAGACATAAAAAGTAGAACTAGAATTGGTTAAGCAAATCCCCATCTCTTATGCAGAGCTTTTACCCAAGCACATCAAGAATCACTTTTTGGCATCTATGCAAATTGAGTCTTTAAAGCCCCTATGTCTGGATACGTATAATTTCAACTAGTGTTATAATTATCATTTTGATAATTCAGGCCATTTTATTGAGCATCGTTCAGCTCTTAAGTACAAAGTCTGAGACCTCATTAAGGCTAGGAAGTTAAGCTTCAAAGAGGGGAAAGTCGATATCATTGAAGGGCATATGAACAGAAGATAAGCATTGTGAATAGCTAGGTTTATAAGAAAGAAATGCATGCCATAGTAAGCTGTGCAACCCTTATTTTAAAAAGCCTTTGTCTCTGAATTGATACCATTTTGTGAAACATGCATATTAAATGTTTCAAAAAAAATGATCGGTGTTGAAAATAGGCTTGTGCCTTTACATTTACTTCCTTGCAAATAGAACTAGGATCATTTAAAAGACCTAATGCTATAGGAAAATAACTTTAAAATTCCTTAGAAGTGATAGAATGAAGTTCCTAAAAGTTTATGAGTTTCTTTAAAAATTAAATAAACAAAGTGTTCTTTTAGGGAACCTAATTATGGCAGTTAAGTGTTCCAAGATTGTGCCTAAAATCTATTCCTTTTTCAGTAATCAAACCATTGATTTTGTCACTATCTTTTAGAAGTCAATTATAACTTATATCTTGGTGCAAGGTAACCAAACAAAATTGCCCTATGTTTCTAACAAAACCTTTTTGAGCTATACTCATTTTTGAACTGTCATTGCATATTTTAAGGAATCAAGCACAAAATTCTTCTTGCAAAAGTGGATCATTGCATTATTTAATTTCTCATTGATGATATATTGAAAAATGGAAGATGCTTGTAAATTAAAGTGAAGTAGGGAATCACTAGTATCACCTTTAGGAATTACCAAAATCTTGTAAGGAGAAATTATTTCAAAGAAATTTAAGGACACCTAAAAATCCCTAAGAGACTTAGGTTGCCATTTCCTGATTACAGAGACTAATTTTGAAAATTAAATCCCTCATCTTTTTAGTTTGACCTTCTGAGTCTAAACTTTTCACAAGTAGTCTTGGTACTCGTCAAAGTGTTAACATTTAGGAGACTTAAAAGGAACATAAAATTGGTCTAATTTTCAAAGAAATTCATATTTCATATGACCTGATCCATTCATGCCTAGAAAGCAGGGCATGTATCCCATTTGAAATTCTTAGGCTAACGAAATTTTTTAGCTCTTTAATACATTATAAGAAAAACAGATTGTCATTTAGGAATTTTTTCAACAAAAAATCGTTAGTCTGCAAGAGATTTGAACATCATATGCTTTCAGCCCTAACATTTAAAATAAAATTTATTTTTCAATAAGATAATTATTTGGAAAAATTTGAAAAAGTGCCATGAAAAAGAGACAAACTTTTTTTTGGATTAAAGGGCAACAAATCAAGATAAAGACCTAACCCATGGACAAGAAAATGATTAAAATTTGAAACTCATTAGGGTAAATGTGGCAAAAGATAGAAAAAAATGATTTACCCTTGAGTGTAAGGGAATTAAAGTTAGATTAGAGGCGTAGCCAAATAGAATTTCAATTCCCTCATTATTCATAGCATTTGCTTTATCTGATACTCGATATTTGCATCATTTCATGGTCATCTATACCACTTAGGTGATATTGGTGTTTGCATAATTTCTTATGCATGTATCTCTTTATTGATATTTGCATTTGCAACATTTCATTCGCATTTGCATCATTCTCGAAATGATATTTTATGATCAATGTCATCATTCTTCCTTGAGTATAAGAAATGTGACAAAAGATAGAAAAAATAGCGATTTTCCTTTGAGTATGAGGGAATTAAAGTTAGATTAGAGATATAGCCAAATATAATTTCAATTTCCTCATCATTCATAGCATCTGGTTTATCCGATACTCGATATTTGCATCATTTCATGATCATTTATACCACTTAGGTGATATTGGTGTTTGCATCAATTTTTATGCATGTTTTTTTTATATTTGGAACATTTCATTAGCATTTGTGTTTGCAACATTTCATTAGCATTTGCATCATTCTAAATAATGACATTTTATGATCAATGTCATCATTTTTGCAATCATTATATTTGCATCAATCATAGACAAACAACATATTTACAAGCTCTTTAGTGATGAAATCCAAAGCATTTGAAAAAAATTGTCTTTGGTGCTGAAATTCAATGCATTTTAAAAGAATTTGTCTTTGGTAGTGGAATATAAAGCGTGTTTAAAAACCAAATCTTCAGTGGTGAAATTTGAAGCATATGACAAATTTGGAAAATTCTTTGATGGTGATATTCAAAGCATGTTCACATTTTCATGGTGATATTCAAAGCATCCACAGCCTCTCATGGTGATATTCGAAGATCTGTAAGTCTTCAATGGTGATATTCAAAGCATTTACAATCTTTGATGGTGATATTCGAAGCATCCATAAGTCTTTAATGGTGATACTCGAAGCATCCATAAGTCTTCGATGGTGATATTAGAAACATTTATAAGTCTTTGATGGTGATATTAGAAGTATCCACAAGTTTTTTATTGTGATATTTAAAGCATTTATAAGTCTTTGGAGGAGATATTCAAAGCATCCATAAGACTTCAATGGTGATATTCAAAGCATCCACAAGTCTTCGATGATGATATTTGAAGCATCTATAAGTCTTCGATAGGATATTCGAAGCATCCACAATTCTTCGATGGTGATATTCAAAGCATTCACAAGTCTTCGGGGATGAAATCCAAAGCATTTTAAAATGTTTGTGAAATTTTTTATTGTATAGTCACTAACCTATTTCATTTTTGTTTGTGATTGGCACATGCATTATAACAGTATAATCATTATCACGGGAAATTGGCCATATGTTCACTGTTAAACAAAGGGTGTCTGTCATAGGGCAACAGTCTATTTCTAATTTGAAGTCTTTTAAAGAAGTCCAAGCATGGTTAAAGTGCCGATAGTGTTAGGATGGAGACATACTCAAACTTGGGTATTTCTTGATGATACATGAAAAGGTTAAGATAGGGTACCACCATAATGATTAGCAAGATCTGAATTGTATATGGGCTAATTGGAACAATACTGAAAGGGAATCTTTCACAAAAAAGTACTCTTACTCTAGGTCTATTTGGATATTGGCTTGTAGTGAAACAACATCTCAATTCTGGAATTTGGCATATCAATGTTTTACCTTTAATTGAGAAGATTTGGTCCCCATAATCGACAAATCGAAAGGCTTAATACAAAAGTGAAAAAAGAAATAATAATAACTTAGTCCAGATCATCTACCATTATACCTACAATGATCAGCCATACTATTGCTATCCATAATGGAAAAGAGTATTTGCCTATTTTTGTAATGGATTGTATGGTAGGACATAAACTGGGAGAGTTCGCACCTATTATAAATTTTTGCATACACATAAAAATTATAATAAATCTCATCATTAATATTTTTATAATAAATAAAAGATAAATTGACTAAAGAATTCATTAGTGAGAGGTAAACCGTATGATAAAGGTAAAGATAGGGTATACTGCAAGTTGACACAACCTTCAACTTTCAAGAAAAGGTTAGCACAAATCCTCAGAGCCATGGAGTCAAAGATTGAGAGCCATATTAAGAAAAAAAGAGAATAGTAACTGTATCTTATGGGTTAGTTTGAGAGAAATGCGAGAGAGCACTCCAAATACAAGGAAAATTCAAGATGTTTATGCCTTGGTAATATACAAGTTGATTATATTCTCAGAGACTTTAGGTTATGTAGAGGTAGAGGTAATAAACTTATTTTCCTGATTATGTTATAATATCAACCCCATACCCGCTATTGATGCTGAGACTATTCAAGCCTTTAATTTTTGCAAAAAAACCAAGATTGGTCGATTCATTGGATGTGTCAACTTCTTCATATTTGGGCTCGTCAACCAACTTTACCTTGAAGAGAAAATAATGTTATATAATTTCTTACTTAACTTTAGCCTCTTCAAGGTCTTTGAGAAGGAATTACCCTAGGATAAGTCCAAGAAGCAAGGGGTCCAAAAATTTCTAAATCTTAGTAGGGAAGAGGTGGTGTAGAAGGCCTTTTGGTTTTCACGCCAGACAATCATATATTGATGTAGAGATTATAGTTGTGTGCCACTTATAGGATTATGGGGAATTACTAGCTACAAACCCATCTTAGTCTTATGACAATTTCAGTGTAGATAATTCATCCCTTTTGTTCTAGACCATGAGCATTGGGAATGTGATTATTGTGATCCTAACTATCAGTCGAAAGTTCAGCTAGCCTTCCATGCTTGGAGGCAAGCCTACTCTATGGATAGGTATTGGGGAAGGAGTAGTATGACTCTAGGATATTATAAGTGGAGAATCCGTCACATCAATAGTGCCTTACCCTTATCCTGTGTTGGAACGTCACAAGTACTAGTTAGTGAATTGCGAACAAGATTGAAATGCTCAAGCATGAATTCAAACAAGAAAAGACAACCTTGGCTGGGAAAATCACCTGCTTAAAGGAAAAAGCAATCAACTAGAAATGGAAATCTATCTCTAGGATGGTAAGATAAATTGGGTCATCAAAGAGAGAAATTGATTTAAGGATGATCTCAAGAGTCTAACGAAAAACTAAGTGGCACTTAATAAGCAAGCGAGTCTCGGCACCTTGGTAAGTCATCAACTAAGTGGGAAGTAAAGGTTATTGCCCTCAAAAAAGAGCTACATCAATGGAAAGAAAAGCTACGGTCAATAAAAAAAAGCTTATTAGAGCCCGTGCTCTCACATCAACTTACCAAAGGAAGAATGGATGCCTATAAGCCCAATTGTGAGATTTAAAAGTGTAAACATGTAATTTCTTCTGGCCCCTAAAAAAATTTTAAATTCTACGACTAAGCCCAATGAGCCCAATAATTCTACCAAGCCCATTCTTGATTTTTCATTAAGCCCATTTC
>JBBYHK010471740.1:4273-19974 GCA_038382065.1 Adansonia grandidieri | reverse complement strand
AAACTTTATAAATGTAGTTTTGCAGAGTTAAAATTAAATGAGATCACAAAAGATATCATTCAGTTGGATATTAACAAAGAAGATTCATCCAAACTTTCCACCTCTGGTGATGTTATAGTTGATGGATCTTGAATGAAAGATTAGTATTACAAAGATTGAATTTAGTTAATCTTTTAACTATTAAACTTTACTTGATTTTGATTAATTTCTTTTTCTTTTTTTTATAAACAGGTGGCTTGGTGGAAGGCATGTATGAGACAATCTTTATTAGATGAATGTTTGGAGTTTGGATTTTGGAGTTTGAACTTCTATTTTGTTTGTTGGTATATTTGTCTTGTGTTTGTGTAGTTGTGTTGAAACTGGATAATGTTTGTATTCAGTATTTTTATGGTTCCTAACGGTGTGAATTGTGATTTATGTTTGTGTAATTTCTGTCACAATCATGTTTTTGCGTTATTTCATGTTCAAATTATGTTTTTGTGTGTTAATCACGTTATTCGTGTCGTAATCATGTCATATCTTATTAAATGTAAACAAATCAAATTTGGCCATACCATGTCGTATAAACATAAACAGATCAATTCTAATTGTGTCGTATCATGTTAAATTTAAATGGATCAGTTTTAAACATGTTAATCATGTCGTGTTACGTGTAACATGAATAAAAACTATGTCATGTTCATGTTTTAAAGTTTGACACGATTAGTTAATTATGTCGTTTTCATCTATAAGGTAATTGTGTCATGTCAAAAATGAGATATGATAAAAAACACGACATGATGAAACGAATTAACAGGTCTAATTGAAACCCTGTCAAACCCTAAACCCTTTAGGATAGTTTCAAGATATCACTATAATTAAGTCCTGTTTCGCTTTGCTACAATATTTAATTTTTTCTAATTTTAAATTAAATTTATTAAATAATGATTATTTATTTAAAATTTTTTATTTAGAATTGATGCAAACTTTAAATCCATTCATTGACAATATGTGTATCAATTACTTTAAATAAATCATTTAAAAATAAAAAAAATAATTAATAGAATAAATTTATTTTTTTTCAAACTTTTATTAAACTAACCTGCAAGTTAACATATGAACAAATCCCTTTCAATAAATTATTTAAAATAAAATAAAATAATTTAATTATAATTATAATTTTTTGTCGAGCAAGTTCATTATAGATTCTAAAATTGATAGGTGAGTCCACATGTGAACCAGTTTTTTAAATATATTATTTAAAAATAAAATAAGATAACTAATAAAATAATTTTTTACTTGTTTTTCTAAATGGGTTAGATACAGATTCTAAATCGACCCGCAAGTCTACTTACAAATAAATCTTTTAATATATTATTTAAAAATGAAAAAAAAATATCAATTAATAAATTTTTTAAAAATTTTCTATGCTTGTCATATATGTATCTCTAAATCAACTTAGGATCATATACTAAACAACTCATTTAAATGAATAATTTTAAAATAAATAAAAATATAAAATTTAATATAGAAACTATAAATAATTAATGAAATAAATAGTTATTTTTTTCAAGTGAATCAAATAACGTTTCTAATTTGATATGTGAATTACTATTAAGATCAACCCTTATAAAAATATAAAACTTAAATATAAAAATAAAATAATTAATAAATTTTTTTAAAAATAAATTAAGTAAAATTTTAAATTGACTTGTGAATTATTATTCAAATCAACCTTTCAAATACATAATTTAAAATAAAATAAAGAACTATAAAACTTAAAAATATTTAATAAAATAATTTTTTTCGAAAGAGATGTTATAAATATTAAACATATTTACTCTTTTAAAATGTAGGATTTAAAATGAATTAAAAATAAATTAAAAATCTGAATTTTTTTCTTAAAAAAAAAAAAACCCCACACACACACACTAAAGAGTTGCTATCTGCCACGCGTCGAACATAGAGGCCTTTAAACGCAGCCTCAAGCAACCCCATGGAGGGATTTTTTTTAAAAAAAAAAAAAAAAAACTATGTAGTATAGAGATGTATAGATTTCAAAAGATAAAAATTCGCTTCATAAAATTTATAATTAAAATTTAAATGTTATCCATGATTATTTTGGATAAAAAAATTGGCTAATACATTAAAAAAGTTTTAAAATAATGTGCTTTATTTAAATAAGATTGATTTACAAATTGATTGTTTGAGTTTTGATTTAGAATTTTATTCACTTATTAAAAAATCCATAAAACGAGCAACCAGACTTGAACGAGCAGACTCTGCCAGAAAGGGTCATGATTTTGAGTCGATTAGCAAATACCCTGAAAAGGTACAATCATCGTGTCAATCATGGTTTTTCTTTTTTTTTTTTTTTTTTTTTTTTGTGCCCATCCTAAATGCAAATAAACTCAGTTTCGTTAGGCCAATGTTTGAGTGTTCATAAAGGAATCATAAGCAATAACCGAATGACTGATTTGCTGAGATGGGATGAAGTGAACCAATTCTAAAGTTCAAAGAGGATTCTGAACCGAAGCATCCAGTCATTGTTAATAATTTTTATTTGTTTACTGTAAAATGCAATTTAAGTTAGGTTTCAGTGAATGTTTATGAGGTTTGTAATTATATGACTATAGCCTTTGATATACCAAGTCTAGAAGTTGCAGTTTTAGGTTGGTGGCCGTTAAAAGCTTTGTATAAGTGGCATCGGACCAAGGCTGTGAAGTATTGGATGCAGTCATTTCCTATGTTTTCTGACTAACTCTTCGTTATGTTTGAAACATATTCAATTATAAGTAGTATAAAGACATACTCGTATTGAATATATATTCAGATCCGATACTCAATCTTAAATCTAAATAACATAGATGTTTCATTGTTTTTTTCTCCCAAAAATTCAACTTAAGTTCACTTCATATTTTGAAAGCAAAAATATCTCAATATTGTGGAACACTTAAATTACAATATTGACAAAAGTGATTATAAAACTTAATTAACTCTCTGACCATCACGTTAGGAAAAATACATAGGCACGTCCTCACAAATTGCACACAGCTCATGTGATCCAAGTTGTGCATCACTTTTTTTTATACCAAGTAGAAAACTATTTGATGTGATAAAAGTGATTATCAAACTTTGTGAGAAAAAAGAAATCTTGTGGATAAACTAGCAAACAACCTTAGGTGAATGATATAAAACTTCCAACTGAATTTCAAAAGTTTCCTAAAGAATCATAATAAATCTAGAATTCTAGATGAATCCCCTTAAAAATAAGGAGAAAATAAACTATGCCAAATGCACATGGCTTACGTTCTGGGTTCTAGTTCCAAAAACCAAATACACAGGTTAACATTATTAAAACAAATTTCTTAAAATTCATGCCCTACTCAATTAAAAATAATTTTAATGAATAAAATTTTTAACTTTAGTTCATATTTTGAAAGCCTACTATCTCAATGGCATGGAAACGAGCTCCTAACGCATTGAGAAACAATAATTTTTCATTTATGCAAATAATTTTAAACAAAAAAAAAAAAAAAAAGGGAAAAAGCGAATAAAAGTGAGCGAAATTCTGGATGAACCCAGATAAATACTCAAACAGTAAGTGTGTAAATGAAGCAGATCCAGAATTAAGGTAAGAAAATACGATGTTGAGAGTAAGAAGAAAAGACGGAATTCAAAAAATTAAAAATAAAAGGACTTGACCCAACCGATACTAAGCTTTCGAGAAGAACTGAAAACACGTCAGGCCAGAAACTCTTCAGACTCTCTTGCATGATGGGATATCTAACTCTTTTCTTTCACAGTGCTATCTCGCGACTCCTATTCTCGTATATAGAAGAGGAGAAAAACTCTTTCCAATGTATCACAATGGTTTTGATTTTGTAAAGATTGATTCCAAGAAAAATAGACCATCCGAAAAATTTCAGACCATAAGAAACCTTCTTGTTTTATATATATATATATTAAAAAAATTAATAGGTTAAAATAGTTTTAATCAAATACGCTTGTTGTTTAGTTAAAGATTCATTTAAACCTTTATAAACAATAAAATTATAGCATGTGCCAAATTCAAAAAAAAAAAAAATTTTTTTTTGCTAATATGTTTACTTGTATCATTATGTTAAAATAACATGAATTTCTTTTCGCTATAATTAGAGGCTCTTATGATTTGAAATCAAAGTATAAAATTTTATTTAGGTACAATAATAATTTAAGGATTTATTTAAATAAAACACATTAGGGCTTTTTCAACATATTAGCCAAAAAAATATTGTGAAGTATTGGAGATTATTAATATAAGTTTCAACGAAATCGGTCAGATCCAATTAACCCCTTAAAATGCTTACCTAGAAGGCCAGCATCAGCTTAATACGTCCATTGAAATTCATTAAAGCCATTTAATTTAAATTTAGTTAAATATTTATTTTATATAATATTTTAACAATTCTAAATGTATATTTAAATTAAACTTAAATAAACCTAAATTTTATTATATTAAACTATTATCACAACTTGAACGCTATCGTAATGTGTCAAGCGTAAATTCAACAAGTCAAAATCGAATGGATAAATTTTATTTTCTCGTATTTGGATGAAACTTAATTATCGAATAAATCGTATGTTCAACTTAACCCTAAATGGTCATTACAAAGTGACCCAATAGCTTAGAGTCACCACCAATCTAGTTTTGGCTAGGTGCAATGGGATCATCGATCGAGCTCATATTTTGAGAGTTATGAAACCCTTAAAAACAAGATCTGAGGTCTACGTTTATACCAAAGTTTGCGTGAAAGGGTTCGAAAGTTGGTTACAATCACAAGTAAATATCAATCCCTCTCACGATGCCCGAAAATCGATACCTCTTAATTACGTGTTAACTACAGTCTCGATTATGATTGGTTTTAACTTTTTTATATTTAACTATAATTCCTCATTTTTTGAAATTATTTATAATTGGATATTGTTGTTCCAATTAAAAGTTAATCGTGTTTTAATCAATTTGAAAACTAAAAAACTTTTCGTACCCTTCCGAAAAACTTAGAGGAATACAAAAGTTTTATTTTCATGATATTCAAAAATTCTGATTTACTCGTTTGAATAGGGTATTTCTTTGTTTAAATAACCGATGAGATGACTTCTATATAGTGGAATCACCTATGGAATATTTTAACTCGAAGATATCGCCTTAGATTTTTTTTTTTTAAAAAAAAAACATGTATTATTTAAAATTAAGACTCCACACAAAACAAAAGATCAAGGACCGAGGTTTGTCGAAAAGTGTGAAACTAATCCTAATGACTCAATTTCAATAGAAAGTATGAAATTGAACTTAAAAGTCTTAGCTCCATTCAATGTACAAAATTAAACCTAACGAACTTGGTTTCGACAAAAGGTATGACAATAAACTTTAAAAATTCAGATTTGGTCAAAAAAACCCAAATATCCCTTAAAGTGTATCTTCGACAGAAAAGTATTATGGTAACTTTAACGAACTCAATTCTAAGATAAAATTACTAAAATGTCCTCTAAAGTATATCTTCGACTTGAAAGTATCCTTTTAACCCTAAAAGACTCGATAAGATCATGAAATGACCAACATATCCCTAGAGTGCATCTTTGACATGAAAGTATCCTAGTAACCCTAAAGAACTCGGTTTTAAGGTAAAATTACCAAAATGCTCTTAAGATATACCTTCGACATGAAAATATCTTAGTAACCCTAAAAGACTCAATAATGACATAAAATGATAAACCTATCCCTTAAGTACACCTTCGACATGAAAGTATCCTAGTAACCGTAAAAGATGCCCCAAAAGTATATGTTTGACGTCAAAGTATTCCAGTAACCCTAAAGGACTTGATAATAGCATGAAGTGACCTTAATACCTTATGGGACAAACATGAACAAAAATGACAATAGGCCCTTAAAGTTTGCAATATTACATTTTGACCCTAATATAACTTAAAATTTTAGAAGTGTTCCTAAGTACCTAAGTACCTCTAATTGGTAATTTAATGTTAAAATGACTTAATTAGCCCTAATATGCAAGGTATTTGCTAAATGGACTTTAAACTTTCCTAATTTTCAATTTAATCCTTAAATGACTAAAATTGCAGACAAACATCAAAACACATCAAAAACAAAATGAAAAATTTACCTAATAATCCTAGAACCATTAGGCTAAGTGTCTATGGCCTTAAAAAGGATTTTTTTTTTTGAGTTTTTTCAATTTAATATCTAAATTTTTAAAATTAAAAAAAGATCCTTAATAGACTAAAAATGCAAGAAATGTACCTAAATAAATTTAAAATGCGTGACAAGTATTCCTAAGGGACAATGATGCATTCATCCAAGCTTAGAAGGCCTTTGGAAAATTTTTTTGAATTTTGCAATTTGATCCATAAAGTTTTTAAAATTATTAAATGACCTAAATAAATCAAAACTTTACAAAATGACCCCATACCATTTAGCCAAGGCTTGGAAATACCTTTCTAAAGCCTATAAAAAAATATAGGAGAATTGCTTCTAAGTCTCCAAAGATTTGAAAAATTGTATGAATGGCCTAAAAATAGAAAATTATTATTTTATTACTTTTTGACCTCCAACAACTTTAGTTACTACAAAAACATCCTTAATGGCCTTAAAATCAAAGGAGAAAATTGTCAAAAAACTCCCAAAATTGGCCAAGACATGAAAATCACCAAAAATATTTTTTTCTTATGAAAATAAAAATCACACATAGCTTTTAGATGAGCCAAGACCATCAAATGACCATTGGGGACGTCAAAATTTTATCAACATCATCATCTCAATATATCAACACCAAAATAACAAGAGAAATGACATGAACACCTAAAATGTCACATGCAAAACAAGTAAATTTAACATTACCAAAGATTAGGAAAATATGTATATATATAAAAAAAAGTAAATAAATAATCAAGAAGAATTTCCACAAAATAAGAATTTAATTAAATGAAAATAAAATAATAAAAAAGAAAAAAAAATGGAAATTTTGCTAAATATTCTCTATAATCCCATTTTGACAAAACTTTAAGTATGAACAAGTAATAAGAACAATATGTTAATGGTAACATTTAATGTAATGACAAAGATAAAATTTGTACATGGACATGTTGACACCACAATAGCAACATTTCACAAATGGGCTCAAAATAAGATTAAAAAATTTTTCTTTTATAAATATTTCAAAAGAATTAGTTAATTTCTTACTTCAACAAAATACTAATTTTTAATTAACAATCTTGACGGAAATAATAAAATGGATGAAATATAACTGGATAAAAATTTTACCAAAAATGACCAAAAAGTCAATATTACTAGTGATGCATTGGATTGAAGTTCCAACAAATGATCTGCTCCATTTTTCATATTCATTAGTTAAAGTAAATTTAATAATGATAACAACAACAATAATTTTTTATTTATTCTTTTTTTTTTCATTTTTTTGTGGTCGAACTGAGCTTGTTGCAACACCTAAGCTTTTCCTTTTAAGTAGCCTGGGTTCAATTCCTAAGGCCTCCTAATTTTTTATACCCTTTTTTTGGGACAAGTCAGCATTCGCGGATCTAGGTCGACCTGCAGGTCTATGCACTGGTCACGCCTAACTTACTTAGAACCTTCATTCATTCTTTTTTTATCTTTTCTTCCCACTTCCCTTTCATTTCTTTTTTCTCTCATTTCTTTCTTTCTCTTGTTCCTCATTTGTTTATACCTAAACCTAGAAAACAAAACCCAAATCTAAATTCCATTGTCGATTGTCGATCGTCGATGACTGTAAGTCTGCACACTTACCCCAACCTCTTTTCAACCCCCTGAATCCAGATCCGACCTTTATTTCACCAGAAAATGCTCTGAATATCACAAATCTGAAACTTGAAATTTGACCTTAGGTTTCTTTAATCTCCTGACTCCATTGTTACATCAGCCTTCAACTCAGAGCAAAGCTTTTCCATTGGGGGGGAATCATCATGTGCGAACCTAGGCCGACCTACTAGTCTACGCTCGGGTTGCACCTGACCTACTTAGAACTAACATTCACTCTTTTTTATCTTTTCTTCCCACTTCTCTCTCGTATCTTTTTTCATTTTTTTTCTCTCTCTTATTCTTCATTTGTTTATACCTAAACCTAGAAAGCAAAACCCAAATCTAAATTCCACTATCGATCGTCGATCGCTAGTAATTGTAAGTCTACAAACTCATCCCAACCTTTTTTCAACCCTCTAAATCCAGATCCAACCTCCATTTCACCAAAAAATGCTCTGAATATCGTAAATCTAATCCATAAAATTTGATCTTAGGTTTATTTAATCTCCTATCTCCATTGTTAGATTAGCCTCCAACTTAGAGCAAAGCTTTTCCACTACCTCATCTACACCTCGATCGTTGTGATTGTAAAAACAACTCCTAAAAACCCCAAAATTTGAAATGACCAAAACTAACCCTTTATTCATGATTTGCCTTTTTTTATATTGTTGTTTTATGGTTATTTGTTGAGTGGGTTGTGTGAAAAAGCTGTGAAAGTGTTAATTGATAGTGGTAAGGTATGCGAGAGAAGGAGAGAGCCTCATGGAGGGGGTTCGAACCCTCTTTTTTCTGTTTTGTCTGTTACTTCTTTTTTTTTTTTTGTGATGCTTTAGAATTCAAATTCAAAAAAATTTGAATTTACGATTTTTTTCAAGCAATAGAATTTCAAGCAATGGCAGAGTAGGCTAGGATTGTAGTAGTAGGTTAGCTGCTGTGTTAGGGCCAAAGATGGCCTCGGAGAGAAGGCCATCTAGTGGCTACCTAGGAGGGTCACGAGTAGAGATGGCAATTGGGTGGGTTCAACAGGTTTGGGTTGGATCATTTTATGCTTAGGTTTTTTTTGGGTTCGAGTCTATCGAGTTTAGGCTAATTCAGCTTCAAGTTAATTTAGGTTTGAGCCTTTTTGGGTTCGAGTTCATGTATGTTTTACATCAGTTTTTTATTTTACGTTAAATGTAATCACTTTTATATAATTTTTATTTCTAAACTCAGGCCTGAATTTGGCCTAAAAAAATCTTAGTTTGGTTCCATTAGCCCAGTCGTGGTCCAAAAAACTTTTGAATTCTAAGCTCATGGCCTAATTTGGCCTAGCCGACCCATTCACAATATTAAAAAGATATTTTTATATTAATATTTACTTATTTTATAATTAAATTCAAATAAAAATATATTATTGTATTTAAAAAATATTATTTTCGATAGCCTGCTTGAAACTTAAAATCTGAGACCCGAGCCTGATCGGGCAGGCTGTTTGGCCTATGGGTAGGTCTAATTGCTAGTCTGACATGTGATTTTTTTTTTTTTTTTTGATATGGTATTATCTATTATGGCTTTTCATATTTTTTAATTTATCTTATTACTTTGTTATACTATTATCAGACTGTAATTATCATTACTTAAAATAATAATAATAATAATAATAATATAACAATAATATTCAAAAAAGTATTTAAAATTTTACTACTAACATATATAAATTCTCGATATTTAATAAGTTTAACCAATTAAATTAAAGAAAATATGATAAATATATGATATATTTTATTGACAATATTTTCAAAGCTCATGATATGATTTATTTTTTGATAAATTATTATTTTATCATATATAGACCTGCTTAAGGGTCGGTTACTGACCTGACTCATTTGGGCCCAATCTGGGTTCTCATATTTTTATTTCAGACTAACCCCATCAAGCTTGGAATAGTAATTTTAAATTAAAATAACATATATTATTTTAAAATTTAATTATAAAATATATAAATATCAATAAAAAATATTCTTTAATGTGATAAACACTAATTCGACTTAAACAAGCAGGTATGGGCATGTCAAATAAGAGCTTGAGCTTGAGATTTTAAAAGAATTTGGATCATAATCCATCCCAATACGTGGGCAATTATTAAAAAAATGGATAATTAAATTATTAAAAAATATTAAAATAAAATGGATAATTAAAGTTTTTTATTTATATAAAAATATTTAATTATAATTTCATCATATTTATTTTTAGTATCAAAATTCAGGTTCGGGATCAGGTCGGGCTCGAGTTCAGGTCCTTTTAGGTTTAGGTTCTTCAGGTTCAGGTTCTTTCGAGTTCGGGTTATCTCGAGTTTGGGTCATTTCGGGTTTAAGTTTTCTTAGGTTTGAGCCATTGACTTTTTGGTCAAATAGGATTCGGGCTCGAGTTTTTTTTAGTAAGTTTTCGGGTTCGCGTTCATTTTTTCACCTCTAGTCACGAGATCATCATTTTTTTAATTGGTTATTTTAATTAATTAAATTATTGTTAAAATATTTTTTATGAAAACCTAATTAATGAAATAAAAAGAATGTTGGCCTAATGCACTTGGTCCTTTAAAGGGTCAAACATATCTTGACCCAATAAATCTTAAGACTTGGCCCATGAAAATTGAGCCCAAAAGAAAACAAAGGACTAGGCCCAAATACATGATTTAATTGAATCCAAATCAAATAGAGCTCATAATAAAATAGGTCCAACTGATAACTTTGAGCAAATCGAATTCGGCTATCGATTTAACAAAATTAAAAAATTAGATTAGCGAAACAAGGAAGATTAAGTAAACCCAATTTATTAAATCAAGCCTAACACGATGGAATCGATTCAACGGACAGTGAAGAATTAGATTAGAACTTTGCAATTTAAAGCATCATTTGCCCTTTTAACTTGGGATTTAATTTGGACAAGACTTGCATGTGATTCGAGATTTGGCTTTGGGGTTTTATTCGAGGCCTTACTCGGACAAATTGGGTTGCTACAAACCCAAGCTTAAAAGAATATTAATTAAGACTGATCCAGTGCAATTCAAGGCATTTTTGGTTCATGTGTACGACTATTTTATTATAATACTATTTTAACATATTATAGTGATATAGTTGTTTGGTTTATGAGATGACAATTTTGTAAAATGATCGACTCCGAGCTTATTCCTTAAACTTTCAGAATAGTCATCCTGCACCTTTCCTACTAAATAGATATTTTGTCCATAAATATAATATAGAATTGTTCTAGGAAATTTGACTCTCTTTTGTTTGAGGATTTGAATCTTAGAGTGTTTCATTCTACTAAAACAAACTATTTTTATAACTATTCTATTTTATTCTAACTCTATTTCATTATCAAAAATTAACTATTTCATTATAGTTATATTTCATTTTAATGAACCAAACATGTTATTAGTAAGCAACCGCGAACTGATCTAATTATCACTATTTATAATTTGTAATTCTAAACAAATTATTTGAATTATGATCTATTCCTTCCTTAATTAGTGTAATATCTTCATCATTTTCAAAAATTTTAAATGCCAATACTTGACAATAGCTACCTTTATTAAAATTTATCATCATTGTAATATTATTCAATTTAACATTTTTAGAACGTAAGTGATTTGAAAGAGAGTTCACGTTGCAAACCTAAAAACTATTTCCATTTTAAATAAGAGAAATCATATAAAATATAGATTAGATTTATGTATATTTACAAATTGAGGTATCCATGAATTAGACTAAGCTGGATCATGTTCAAATTTTTTTTAAATTTTTTACTTATGTCAGAATTAGGCTTAGCCTGATGTCACAGGCCGCATTAATCAGCCCAAGCCAAAAGACAGTAGTTACATGGAACAACTTGGCCCACTAAAATAAGCCCAATCTTTGGGAAGTTCTAGAAAGCCCAGTTTCTAGAAGCTTAGAGATACAGTTAAAAATAACTACTCCAACATATTTAAAATTAGATAGAAATAAAGTTATTAAAGTTAAATTCATCTGGGATTCTAGATTTTATAGATAAGTGTAAATCCTAGCCATCTATTAGATTTAATCTGAGCCATTGATGCATGAGGAATTCAACTATAAATAGAGGCCTCCCCAGCCTCATTCTCTTTGTGTTCTTCTTTTCTACTTTTAAGCTTTTAGCTTCAGTGCCTTTGGGGAATTTAGATTCTCCTTTTGAGTATTTTTAGGCTGACTTTGGCATAAAAGGAAGCAAATCCTAAGCCTAAGGCTGCGCGGTTTGCTAGGCTAAAGTTCAAGCCCGTGACAGTTGGTATCCAAGCCAGAAGTTCGTGAAGGTAATGATAGTAGAGATGGCGTCTCAGGCAGAAAACCAAACATAAGAGGTCCTAGAGACTCGTGGGAGAGGAAAGAAGGCCAACATTTCGAAAGATGTTCTATCTGCCATAGATGGCAGGGTAGCCAAGCTCGAGGTGACCGTCAGAGATATGTGGGAAAACCTTGAGATTGTGGAGAGCCGCATCGAAGAGCTAGACTCCGCAGGGGAGGAGCTTAAGGAGGAGATGCAAGGTGCTCTCAACACGGCAATAGATATTCTTACTCGAAAGAATGATGCCCTCGAAGCTATGGTAGATGCCATGAAAAAGAAAATGGAAGAGCTCATGGGGGAGCTCTCATCATGCAAAGCAGCTATAGGAGGTAGCGTGCTAGCTGTGACATCTAAACACAGGATGGAGATCCCCAAGCCAAAGGAGTTTAAGGGAATCGATCTACAAAAGATATGGATAACTTCTTGTGGTGGATGGAACAATACTTCCAAGCAATGGGCATCGAGGATGATGCTACTAAGGTAAATGTCGCCTCTATGTATTTTACCGATGTGGCTCTTTTGTAGTGGCATCGTCGATGCAATGATGAAAAGCGTGGGGGTACTGCCATTGGAACTTGGGAAGTTTTCCAAACAGAGTTCAGGCAACAGTTTTATCCTGAGCATGCTGAGGATGAGGCACGTGCAAAGTTGCGACGGCTTACGCAACAAGGCATAATTCGGGAATATGTTCAAGAGTTTAGCGAACTTATGATCCAGATTTTAAATTTGAGGGAGAAGGAGGCATTCTTCTCATTCATGGATGGACTCAAACCCTGGGCTAAGCAAGAGTTGCAACGAAAAGGTGTCCAAGTCTTGACCAAAGCTATGACCATAGCCGAATCGTAAATCGAGCTCGGCATAAAGAAGTCAGACAGGTCTGAGTCTTTTAAGCCCAAGGGCAAGGGCAACGGTGAGGGAGACAAAGATCGAAAGTTCAAAAATAATAACGAAAAACTGTCAATAGGAAAGCTCAAGGTACATCATGTTTTCCATGTCAACATGCTCAAACCATTCCATGAGGATCAAGAGGATCCAGACTGAGGCAAGTCGCAGCGCGCACCGGTAGGGGTAAAGGCTTCTTACGATAAAGAGGTACAATGCATTCTTGCGGACTGAGTGGTACGGTAGAAAAGTCACAGGCCAAGGCATGAGTACTTTGTCCGGTGGAAAGGATTTCCCGATAGCGAGGCAAGTTGGGAACCAGCCGAGGCATTGTGGTAGTTCCAAGATAAAGTTGAGCAGTTCCATTTGGAGGACGCGATGAGGGCGTCGCGAGAACAAGTGGGGGAAAATGTCACGAGCCGCACTAATCAGCCCAAGCCGAAAGACACAAGTTACATGGAACAACTTGGCCTACTAAAATAAGCCCAATCTTTGGGGAGTTCTAGAAGGCCCAATTTCTAGAAGCTTGGAGATACAGTTAAAAATAAATACTCTAACTTATTTAAAATTAGATAGAGATAAAGTTATTACAGTTTAAATTCATCTGGGATTCTAGATTTTATAGATAAGTGTAAATCCTAGCCGTCCATTAGATTTAATCTGAGCCATTGATGTATGGGGAATTCAATTATAAATAAAGGCCTCCCTAGCCTCATTTATATGATCAAACACTTGAGAAATACATTTGAGCATTTCTCTCTATTCCCTTTGTGTTTTTCTTTTCTGCTTTTAAGTTTTTAGCTTCAGTGCTTTTGGGGAATTTAGATTCTCCTTTTGAGTGTTTTTAAGCTGACTTAGGCATATAAGGAAGCAAATCCTAAGCCTAAGGCCGTGCCGTTTGCTAGGCTAAAGTTCGAGCCCGTGACATTGACCGTGCCTAAAATCCGAATTACTATCCAAATATTAATAAAAATTTTAAAAGATATTTTTATATTAAAATTTATATTGGTTTTGTAATTAAATTTAAATCATAATTTTATTATTATTAAATAATAAATTGAGTCGAGCACGGTAGACGGCAAATAAATAGGTCTAATTACAAAAATACATGCTTACTAGGTAAACATAGCTAATATGGTAATTTACCTAGACCTCTTCTTTTGACGACATATATGATAAATTTATATTATTTTTATTTATATTATTAGTATTATTATTATTATTATTAAAAATTTGTAAAAAAAAATTATTTATTATAGTTTTTCAATTTCCTAAATAATTCTATCTATTCACTTAATTTTCATATATATATATATATATTGTATTTTAAATCACAAATAAAACAGTTTTTATTAAGTATTAAATTTTATAAAAGGTTTCCTTTGAATTTAAAAAACTACCAAATCTATCAAAACTTATATTTAACAAATTTAACCTACTTATCAAATATATACTAGATTTTGACACACTCACCAATGTAAGTGAAAAAAGGTTATTTAAAATAGTAGATATGTTTTGGATAATTAAAGTAGTGGATAGTTTTTCGTATGAATATTTAATTAAAATTTTATATGAGAAGACATTTTTTTTTTAAATTTTTATAATTTAATTTAATTTAAATATTTATGTCATTTCATAAATTGAATTAATATCACTGAATCAAATGATATCAAACTCAATAATTTTTTTATTAATAGTATAGACACTTAACAAATTTTATTTTAATTGTATTACTAATCAGTAATAACTCAATTGATTACACAATCTAAATTCAAAATCCATTAAAACTTGATAAGTAGTAAATTGTATATTGTAATCTCGAATAAGCCAATGACTTCATTATCATTGAAAACGTTAACCCAATTAAAGAGCTCATAAAATTTTAGATTCTAAAAAAGTTTCTGCCTCTCGAAATTATAAAAAGAAATATAAGAAATAAATTCAAAAGATTATCCGCTGGACACTTTTTTGGCGTGCATCCTTGCATGGTTCGTCAACTAGAAAAGAATTGGCACGGGAATCAAGCAAGACCACAAATGACAACTTTTAAATTCTTCTCCATGCGTTTATAGTCACACCCCAGCATGAGTCTTTATTGGGTGCCACCAACATCAAAAGTCTTCAACAAATGTTTCATTTTCACATAAATTGCTAGTGGAAACAGAGAAAGAATACCAACGGAGTGTGAATGAATGGGGCTGTTAAATACAGGACCTTCAAAAGGATTCGGTTTTTTTTTTTTTTAACCCATAGTGTGTGAACGAATGGGGTTGTTGAAAAAGGTGCCTTCAAATTGATTTGTTCTTACGGATAGTAAGATGACATATTAAAGGAATATTCTCTGGTTTCAATTGGAATACAATAGGAGTGTTACCGTGGAGTGTTTTTTTTTGTACTTAAAATTATCAGAGAGTTTAATTCTTAATCACAAAATTAAAAGATCAATATTCTACCAATACATCATATGAATATTAACAACATGATGTGCTACAACGTTCATTTTCCATTGGAGCATTACGATCTAGTGGGCAGGAGGCCTTCACACGAGTAGGCCTTTTGACTATTTAAACCCTTTTGATTTTTTTAAAATCAAATAATAAATATATAATAAAATTTTATTATTATATAATAGTTACATGAATAAATATATTATATTTTACAAACTAAT
>JBBYHK010471731.1:5965-19978 GCA_038382065.1 Adansonia grandidieri | reverse complement strand
ATATATATATATATATATATATATATAATTGAATAACTAAAGTTGAAAGAAAAAAAAAAAAGAAAAAAAGCTCTTAAGCTTCAGCGTCGTTTTCTTTGATTCGACTCTGTAGTCTGTGCTTTGAAATTGGGATCGATGGCGGCCTTGCAATGCCTAGAGTCTCTTCGGAATGAGCATCCAGAGCTAGCCGAGTGGTACAATTCTCTTGCAGATCTCTATCAGAAGAAGCTCTGGCATCAGCTTACGCACAAGCTTGAGCAGTTTGTTGCTCTCACCGTCCTTCAGGTCTCTCTATTCCGGGTTGTTTGGGTTAATGGTTTGTAGATCTCCGTATTATGGTTTTTAATTTTTGGGAGATAGGGTTTTTGAATGGAGTTGGTTAAGTTTCTGTTTCTTCTGTCTTTAATTGATTTTGAAATTTTAGGGTTCTTTTTTTTTTTGTAGAATTGGGGTTTCATTTGGGGGATCCCTTCGGGTTTTTATTTCGCTCTACCTTTTCCTTTTAGTTTTAAATTGAAAAGAAATAAATAAGAAACTGTTTTATCCTTTGATGTTCAATAACTCAAAGATTATCATAGAAAGTTCGTAGAATAGTGTTCTGAAATGGCAGCTGTTGTTAACTTGTAAAAATTTTAAAGTAAATCTTCTGGTTTCCGCGAGCTGCATTGCATGATGGAAGTTAGCTAAAGCATATGAATTATGAAACATTAGCTTCCAAAGCTTTGGCATGATTATTTTAGTACAAAATTCTTCTCAAACTTGTAGAATGAAAGTGTTAGGAGTGGGCTACTTATGTTACATTCGTTTCCTCTTGTTTTTGTACAGTAGACGTGGAAAGTTCAGTTGCAGTTCCCTATTGTTTTCTTTAGTCATTGAGTGCGGTGACTCGAGTTTCGGCATCGGTCTTCCGTCCGCTTGCCAAAAGAAGTTTTGATCCCCTCAATGGATGTTGAAAAATTGAGGGACATACCTTTTTGCAAGAGAAACGCATTTTCCCTCTTCCAAAAGAGAGAAAGAGGTTTTTGGATGTAGGGCTTTCGAAACCAAACAACACTTTCTAACAAATAAAAAAATTTTAATATTGAGAAAAATACCAATAAAATTGGACAATGAAATCTGCCCTGTCATCGCGCTGCTGAATCATAGCTCTATGAAACAACGGAATGCATCGGGGTAAACCCCACCTAGAAAGGTAAATTGGTGGGGAAGGTAGATGTGATAGAAAGAGAGATCACTATTTCGATTGTTAGTGGTCAGTTGCGATATGCGATATTCATTCTCTTGGAAATGAATTCACTTCTTTCATTCCTTGTTTGAATAATAATTACTCTGGACTGTGGTTTAGTTAATGGTTTTCATCTTAGCAGAGTTGGCTTATATATATATATATATATATATATATATATATATATATATTGTATGAATTCATATGATAGCAAATGAACTAAGTGAACCACATGCACTAGATGTTGGCTAGGTCATCTAACTTCCTACAGTTCTTGTTTCTCTTAAATCTCAGGCTGGAGATACATTGATACAATTGTATCATAATTTTATCACTGACTTTGAGACCAAGATCAATCTTCTTAAGCTTGCACATTTTGCTGTTATAGTTTCCCGGCAGTTCTCAGAGAAAGAAGCTGCTATTAGTTATCTTGAACGGGTGATTGAAAAGCTTCAGGCTACTAAAGAGCAGCGCATAGAAGAGCCAATTCTTTATGTTATGATGCAAATTGCCAAATTCAAGCTAGAGCAAGGTGACCAAAAAGAGTGTAAGAAACTTCTTCAGGATGGAAAGAGTACCCTTGACAGTATGACCGACATAGATCCTTCTGTATATGCTAGCTATTATTGGGTTTCATCAGAATACCATAAATTTCACCAAGAATTTGCCGAATTCTACAAAAGTGCTCTCCTTTATCTTGCGTACACATCAGTGGATTCCCTCTCAGAATCTTTTAAGCTGGTATGTGTTTATAGGAATATCTGTTTTCTGTACTACAATTGTACTATCTTGTGATTCTTACTGGAGATCATTAATTACTCATTTCTCCGCATTGGTGTCACAAACTTCTTGTTGTTCTGAGTTCGTTCTAGAAATTATTGCTTTTCTGTAGTGGTTGTTTTATCTACCAATTCATGCGCAGCAGTGCCTCTGAAGTATAGCTTCAAGTCTTACTAGTTTGAATTTTGAGCCTCTTCTTTCATGTTAGGCCTTCTTCTATTATCTTCAGTATCTAAAATTTTTTAATAAAATGGAAGAATTGAGTTGCCAGTTGTACGCTTGAAAATAAAGCCTCCATAAAAAAGGCATACCTCAGTTTGGATGATGAAGCTAATTTGAGATGGCTGATATGCTCTAGTGTTCTGTTTTCCGGCTGGAAGGCTTAGGTTGGAGTTCCACTTACAAATCTAAGACAAATGGATATGTTAATTAAAGAAAATTTATAGCGTTTGTTTGACCGTAACATTTTTTTTTATGCTTTGACTTCATTTCATTTTATTTTAATATGTTCTATTTATACAGGATTTAGCATTTGATCTGTCCCTTTCTGCTCTTTTGGGAGATAACATCTACAACTTTGGAGAACTGCTTGTGCATCCTATTGTAAGACATCTTTATCTAGTTTCTTAATTTCGCAATTTATTGCATCTGAATTTTTTTTACAGGCAAAGTAGTTTCATGTCACTGCTAGTGTTTGTGCTTCTATTTAATTCAAATTATATTCATGCTTGTCATTTGCTTTTCTATTAGTGAGTTAAGCATGTATACATTGGTATCAATGGCTCATCGAGGCATATTGCTGGTTTTTCATTTAAAATCTGATATTAGTTAGAATCTAGTTTGGGCTATTAATCAGGCTTTGGTTTGATGAAGAATGGTCTCAGTAGAGACTAGAGAGCTCATCAAAACTGTTGTGGTGATAATTGATGTAGTGATTTGATTAAGAAAATTTAGTTGTACTAGGTAAGGAATGTAGATGAGTAATAATGAGAATTTGTTAACCTTAAGGATTTACTTGTAAACATGTTTCAACCTGAAAGGGATTGGAAAAATTCAATACATCATGGCTTGAGGATGAAAGCAAATTTACTTATGCTACGAACAAATTGTTATTTAGAAGTATCATGCTGTCAATTAGTAAAAAATCTGTTATGAGTGACATCTTTAGTTTGATGTTTTTAATTTTAAAAGTGAACACAAAGATAAGAAATAATTTTCCCTCTGTAATTATCTACAATTGCCTGTACACAGCGTGTGTTTTTCTTCCGCAAAGATGAGGCTGATTGGCCAAGTTTGAGATGTTAGAGTTAGATGTATGTGGAGGTTCAAGGGTGCCTCAGTAGTGATTGAAAAGTGCCATCTGAGAGGAGGTTCTTTTCATTTTGTATGTTCCTTTATGCTATTTGCAGTTGCATGCATGCATGCTTATTCGTCATTGTTAAAGGGTGATGTGAAAGGTCACTCTAGCTGTATAGGTTTTTTCCCCCCCTTCTGAATTTCTTTGCTCAACTGTTATTTCTTCTTTTTTTTTTTTTTTTTTCTTTTAATGCTTGAGGTAATGACATACTTGGCATGATTTACAGATAAAGAGTCTTCTGGGGTCCAGGGTTGAGTGGCTTTACTATATCCTCGAAGCCTTCAATTCAGGTGATTTAGTTCGCTATCAAGAATTGTGTCGTGTGCACAATGCTTCACTGAGGGCTCAACCAGCCGTGGTTGAGAATGAGAAGAAGCTCTTGGAAAAAATTAATATTCTATGCTTAATGGGGATTATCTTCAGGTGTGGCTGTTTGTAGTGTCCTCAAATGGATCAGGTCGGAATAATTTGCTGATATCTGTTATGCATAGTTAATAACTAAACTACAATATGTTTCCATGCAGCCGACCATCTGAAGATCGAACTATTCCATTAAAAGTTATTTCTGAGAGAGCAAAACTGTCGATTGAGGATGTTGAGCATCTTCTCATGAAGAGCCTGTCTGTAAGTTAAAACATTCTTCTGATTTGTTCAATCTTTTGGTTTTTACACATTTTCCTTTCCTTTTACTTTTTAATTACATCTTGGTGGCAAGCAAGAGTGGTAGAATTCTTAATCTCCAAACTTTGGATATAAACCAAGGGAAATGCAGATTAGTAGGGGACACAAATAAGAAAGAACAAACAATTTTCAGGACTTAAAATTATGAACATGTATAAGTCCCAAGTCTCCTTCTATTTTTATATGTGCTTGGCATATTGTATACATTTGATTGCACTCCTACCTGTAATCACCAACTATTATTTAGGATGTTAAAAAAAAAAAAGAAAAAAATCCTAAAAGCAACTTATGTAACCTATATGTGAATCAATACTACAGGTTCATCTGATCGAGGGCATAATTGATCAAGTTGAGGGAACAGTCACGTCTCCTGGGTGCAGCCGAGAGTCTTGGGAATTCCACAGATCAGATCTTTGCGTGATCGGGTGGCTAATTGGGTGGGCAAAGCACACACTACTTGGTTGTCAATTGAGGCGGAAACACCCGATCTTGTTGCATCATGATTTTTTCAGCTAGTTCCTTTCTGCCCATTGTAACAATTTCTATATTTGAAAAAGGAAGGGGGGAAAAAAGGGAAAGGAAATGGTGAGCAATGAGGATGGAGACTAGAGTAAGTCTGTGTGGGCAGCAGAACCAAACTTTGTATTCATCATTTATAGATATTGCTTGATGCTTTTCTTAAATCATTCTTCTAGAAGGAACGGCTCATGTACCTATTCTCTTTCCTGCAGTTGTTGGATCTATAATGCACTGGCATGCCTTAAGGATACTGTTAAAATTGAAAACAGAATCCTTGTCTTTAAGATGGTTCATTTTATTTTGTTTTGGGAATTTTCATTAGATACAATCAGAAATGGTCCACTTCTTGCGTGGATGAAAGTGCATTTTCATTTCAGAATTCATTTTATGCATAAAAATTAAATTGTCTGTCTGTCTTGCAATGCAGGGTCCAATACTAATGATACCAAAGGTTCCTGCAATAGAAGGCGAACCGGTATTGCTTTGCTCGCCTGGGACCGTCAAGCCATATGATTTCATAGGTCCAATTTCAGAGACAGATTTCTTATCTTTGCATCCAAAACGATGATGCATACTTAGTCCAAAATAGAGCAGTCGAGCATATGCCTGCCTGTCTAGAAGGAATACTTACATTACCATTACCATCCCCCCCCTCTCTCACTCTCTCTCTGTCTGTGTGTGTGTATATATATATATATATATATATATATTATACACACATCATCTATCCTTCGGCCCTGATTCTGAAACAGACCGATATCATTAGACTGATATTTTGGTTAAAAAAATAATTACAACAGCAATAATCCTTATTTGACTGAGCACCGAGGCAAGCATATGATATCACTTCTACTAATGAGTAAATTCCTGCGGCATCATTCTTGTCTCACAAACGGTGAGGAGCTATCGTCTCTGCTGTAAAATGAATCTTCTCCATAGTATTTGTCGTCTTTCTCCTCTTCCCACTTAAAAATCTCCCTGATATACTTAAATGTTTCATCAATGGTCACCCGGCGGTCCCTTGCCCTAGCTTGCCACACGAAAAGTTTCTGTCCAGTTACGGAAGCATAAAGATCCTTTAACTTCATTGCAACGTTAAAGTAAGCCTGCTGAGCCAACGATAGATGATTATGGTGAGGCCTCACTGGACTAAAATCATTGAACCACTCAAGTGCTTCAAGCCACCCGATTCACTTTGTCCTCAAACAGATCATACTTGTTTTAGTATCAGCACAAAAAGTGTATCCTTAAAGCCAGGCTGCCTTATAATTGCTTCAAATAACTGCTTTGTCTGCATCAACTTATTTTCAAGTACTGCTCCACTGCCACTTCTCTCTGCTGCTATGCCATCCGATCATAATCACTAGGGGGAGAAGACTACCACACGCACATCTTCAAACATTGCCGCCTACGTGCACCCCTCGTTCATCCCCTTTGCATTTCCCCTTATAAGTTGATACCTGTAAGACCCAAAATCTGAAATTAGCTTCCAAATTCAATATCCAATCTCAAAATGCCTCTGGTTGAAATATGTAATAGGAGGGGGGAAAAAAAAAGAAAAGAGATTCTGCTTCTGCATCTATGCAGTAGCTTGAGTACCATCCTCTCTCTCCTCCCCCAATTCCCCTCATCATTACTTCTGTTCTTCAGAAAATACTTTCGAACTCATGGCAACTATTAAAGCCAACAAAAGTAGTAATATTCTATAATAAAGAAAAGATTGCAAACAGTGTTATAGTACCACAGTATATGATGCACTTGCTTGTATTTATGGACCACTATTAACGACAATTTTTGAAAATATTTTTCGTTGTCCCCCTGTTCCGTCCCACTCTAACCACCTTCATTACACATGTAAATAAGATCCTCAACTAAAAATGAGGGTCCAAGCCAAGGCCAGCATGACAATTTCTAACATGTATCCCATGGGAAGAATAGCAGACAACTGCATGGTCTAGAAACAAATATGTAAATCTTCCATATATGACAATAGGAGATGACAAGAAACAATTACTTAGTCAGGGGCTGGGAGGGAGCTTCCAAATTGTCTGTGTAGGTTTCAGACATTGGGCTACAATTATCAAGCGAAAACTCTATGAATACCAAACCAGGTAACCCCGTTGGCATAAAGAATGTCACGGTCAGAAGGTTCATATTCATTGCTTGACACCTCAATAGCCTTGAGAAATAAAAGCATATTGCACAGCCAGTCAAGATATTGAATTGAATTTTAAGTTCACTTTTTCCATTTTTCTTTCGGAATCTATTTTGGGTTGAATAACTTGAAATATGTCCCAAAAAAAAAAAAACTAAACTTTACCACTTTATCTGGATAAGCCTTTATAATTCTATCGCACCTAAACAAGTCCTTAACCTTTGCTTTGCACCCAAATAAGCCCTTGACTTTTAATTTGTATCCAAATAAGCCCTTAGCCTTTTAATTTATACCAAAATAAGACCTTAATATAAATCAATCTTCAATTTGAAATAAGGGCTTATTTGGGTACAAATCCAAGGATAAAGGCTTATATGGGTAAAATAGAAGCACAATTAAGTGAGGCCTTTCTAATAATTTAGCCTTGAAATATCAAAAGCCCCAGTAAAATTTGACAATGATGAATCCAATGATATCGAAGAAATAGAAGGTAAAATATGGGGCAACAAATTTAAAAAAACAAAAAATTAGATGACAAACCCTGCTTAAAATGTACTCTGCAACATCTGGAAGAAAGTGAAGCTTATCTTTCTTCTATAAGTGTGCTGCATAGCAGGATCTTTCCACAACTCCATTAGTTGAGAAGCATACTCACGTGTTGCTGCAGGGAAAAACGATTCCAAATATCCAGTGGCTATAATGTCCAGCGGCCAGTCAGAAAAATGCTTTAGCCTTGGGTTGATAGAATAGACACACTGGTTAGTTTCACCAGGGTTGACCTCTCCACCTGAAATAAGAATAAAGTATTGTCCAACTGTTGAAAGAGTTGCAATGATGTTAAACAAGTCATTTTTGTTCTTGGCCAGCATCATCATGTACAAAAACAAGTAAAAACACACATGTTAAAGACTCTTCTGACTCCCCTCTCAGCTAATCAAAAAAACAGGACAGAGCATTCTGCACATCAAAGAGATACATAGGCCATAAATTATGTACTTTTGGAAGTAACAAGCTCTATTTTATAAACTGAAAACTATGTTTAAAATAAGAAAGAAAAAAAAAAAAAGAGTTTACCTGCTTCACGGTTCTGATCATCGGCACCTAGTTCTCATATTCGAGGCATCGCTTCCTCCTCAAACCACCTGCGGCCATCCAGTAATATGCTAATATTGCTCTGTATCATCAACTTGAGGTCCTGCAGCTCTTCTGCAGAAAACCCATTACCATACAAAAATTCTGCCAGTTCAATAATGCATACTGAACATGAGAAAAATGCCATCAACTGCAAGGAAACATGGTAACAACTATATGCAAGATTTTGGTAGACGGCACAGCTCTAGACAAAGCTAATAAATGAATATTGTCAATTAAGCATAATAAGGAATTCACCCATATCTTACTTATCCATACGCAATAAGACCAATTATTCCTAAACTAAGAAAGCATGAAGAATAAGGAAACTCAGAGCCACTTATTCACAAGATCCCACTAATCATCTGGCCCATGCTGTCGAAAGCATTGTTGAACTAAATGGGAAGCCACAAATCTAAACTTTTCATAAACAGCAAATCTTTTAAAATTCCTCATGTGACAGGCATTCTTCAGGTCCACGCAAGATATTCTTGCCAACTTCCATTAGGCAATAAATTTATGAAGAAATTTTAGTTTCATTATGCATGCATCTTAACCTAGTTGGGATGGCAACATACAGCACGACTTTTGGAATAAATAATAGTCTATTAGCAAAAAATAAAAAGTCCATACCTGCTTCAAGATGGTGCTTATTCCAGAGCCTTAAAGACCGAGTAGAAGCAGCTTCAGAATTCTTTTCTGCTTTAGATAATTTGGAACCGTAGTATAATTGCTAGCCCCCTCTCTTGCTCGTTGAGGTTGAGCCTCGGGCACAGGCAAAGAGAACAAGGTACATACAAAATGAGTTGATGCCGGTCTAGCAAAAAAGAAAATCCAAGTCACATCATGTAGAATACCATGACGCATTTGAGGCTGTTGGAAGTTTACATACCTTCTCCCAGATGTTTCCTCTAATGTTATTTTCACCTTCTCATAACAACCATCATCATTGACCCAAAAATGAGTGTCGCGAGGACACTGCACATTTGCCAACTGAAAGAATCAAAAGGGTACATCTATGGTTAGTTAAAACAATATGAAGATAAGCATTTGATCTAATATCTTATTCCCCCATTCACATTTTAATCAGATGCTAAGGTTAAACATAAATTAAGATTTCAGAAAGAAAAGGTATAGTAAAGAAGAGTGAGGTGTTAAAACTATTTCTTAGGGGGAATTTGTTACTTCTAAGCGGTTCTGATGATGAATTGACAAAGAAAGTAATATATTACTAATTTTTTGACATTTGAAAAACAACTCTCCTAGTTGGGACAATTAAAATGGAGAAAGTGACAAATCTTACGGAACAGAGGGAATATTATACAAAAGCTCAAACAATTTTTTCTTCAAACATTGACATGTTTATATGGCTTAACATAATATCGTTGATCATATCATAAAGGCTGGATATCAACAGTACAATGCAACTTCCAAAAGTGTTTGGTATGCAATCATAGATACGAACCAGGAAATTACGAAATGAACTTAATTGAAGATTGCTCTTTTACATGAGAGGTATCGCAGGTGCAACAAAAATGCACATGCCTAGACCAGGGATCAAACTCTAATAAAAGCAACAAGATAAGTCATGTATCTCAAACTACAGTCTATTCCAGATTATGGCTGCCAGGAGTAAACAGTAACCGCCAAGCTATAAATAAAGGAAAGTACTTTGCTGAAGCATGCTTAAAACACAATCCGCAGACCTACAAGTGAACTGCTGCAGCTCTTAAAGCAAAGACAATCTAGCAAAGTATACACTAAAACTGCAGTACGACTACTGAGAGGTAAATGCTCTGCTGAGCATCCATATTTCACATGCCTAAACCACTAATCCTAAAAAAGATGTCTCTGTGCAAAGTATAAAATGGTGAGAAAACTTATTCAGGAGCATGAGATTGAGAATCCTGAATGCATTGAATCAAACAGAAAAAAACTACTATGATCAAGAACAAGGAACAATAGATATTGTATTAACTTGTACATATTACCTTTAGCACCATCAATTCAAGTTTTGTAATTTCCCGGCATTGACATTGCTTGCATCAGGATTAAGCTTCCCTGTGAAAATTCAGCTTGAACTAATAATCCGATCTGGTTTTTCTCCATCCTGCCAATTCAATAAGAGGTTATCAAATCAAGTCCCGACATTCTAGATTTTTCCTCTTCTTACTTCTTCAATTAGAAAAGCCAAGTGAAATGTAAAATAGTATATCATAATTATGAACTTACCTTTCCCCAGAGACCAGATTCCTTGTCATACGAATATCTACCAGGCTTCAACTTCCTCGGAGGTAAATAGCATCCAAGTAATCTGCCATCTCCTGGCTTCAGTGGATATCCATTTACAATTAGCTGCTCTGGTCAGAGCTGATTAGCAGAACATTCTTTCACTGCTTTCATAATTTGTTTTACCTCCAAAGGGCTAAGTAGCAGGGACAAGAGTCTAGAATGTTTACCTAGTCTTAGCCGCTTGGATTCATCAATTGGCTGGCCAATGCATGTCACACATTTCCGTCCTTGGGCATTGAGCCCATTGCCCTAAGCACACAATTGCTGCAATACTTGGCGTCACAAACCAGGCAAGATTCCTTTGTTTCCCACTTTCTCTTACCATAGCAATAACAAATACTTCTTTTCTTCTTCGTTTCGTTAGGAACCCCAACATATTCAGGAAAAGCTGTCTTATCTATATCGACATCTTTCCTCTCTGACCTTTCAACAGTATTAAATGTGACAACTGGCACGCTCTTTACTTCATTAACAACTTGTTTAGGAGGATTACTTGGAGGATTGTGAACTGAACCAGGACAATCTGAAGGAAAAGCTGAAGAAAAATCAGGGCTTTGCAACACAGACACTACTGACTCAATGCTTACCGAAACCCTTGGACTCCAAGTAGGCAAACTTGTGACGCCAGCAATATAAGACACTGGCAAGGAGATCAGTTCAATCACCGTGGGGGGGGGGGGGGCAGCATTACCAAGTGACCTTTGGGACTCTGATAGTGGTTTTGCAGTGGGGATGGCATGTGAGCTTACATCAAGAGGCTCAACTCTAGGTACTTCATAAGCAACGGTAGAACCCTTATGGAGAGTAATCAAGCTCTGATAAATCTTCAGGGAGAGAGGCACCTGGTAGAAGCATCTTCCTGACCAATTCTTTCCAACTCTCACCCTCCTTTTGCTCCATTTCTTCAATATAATACCAGAGTGCTATAAGGGGGACTAGAGTTTCAAACTACAACTTCTCAAGTATCACCCAAGTCCCCACGCTATGACCTTTAACATTTGGATATAAGCTTGGATATCCTCACAGCTTTAGTCAGAATAACCTGAGAGATAATTAGCAACGCCAGAATCACCTCAAATTACGTGGAAAGCAATCACCAGAACTGTGAATTCTTCGGCCCCTTTGGATGTTTGCTTTAAATTGAAACCAGAAATAGTCATCAGGCAGCCAGAATTCAGCATATAAATTGTCATCTTATGAAAGCCTTCAAGTTTGAAAGGGAAAAGATCAATCATTTGACCCAAATTAAATGAAATAAAAGTAAATTCAATTGTTCAAAAGCCAAGCATGGCACATCGGCAATGTTTTGAAATACTAAATCATCTACATATAGCTGAAACACTTACGCTTATAACTGAAAGAATCGGCAGCCAGACAACAGAAAATTAAAGTCGAACATAAAGGAATTTTTTTTTTTTAAGTCCAAGAGAAGACTTTGACCTATAATATCCTAACCCATACAATATTCAACATTGTTATAAATGATTGTTCACGAGTAACAGAGATTCATGCTAAAAGTATAAGATTATTTTAAACTTTAGAAAAAAAAGTAAAATTGAACTCATCTATAGTTAAAAAAAAAAAAATCCTGAATATGAACTAATTCAATATTTGGGACTAGCAAGACTTTTCAGCTAAAATAGGAAGATAAAGGATCAAAATTGAATCAGTCTGCAGTCAAAAACTTTAGCAGTCACATGTTAGCTGGTGAAGCTTCAAGATACAGAAAAAGGCCCTCATACCCACCCGTCCAACCATTGAAAAATCAGGGTCAAGCCAAAAGAAAAACCCTAGGAGCTGAAAAAAAAGAAAGGACTGAATCAAACAAAGATTATGCAGCACAGAAGAAGGGATGAAAACAAAGAGAAATTTTTTTGAGTTAATCTTCCCACTTTATAATAGGAGATAAAAGCAAAGCACAGGTAGAAAGCCGCAAAAAAAAAGAGGAAACTGAAGAGAGAAGAGAAAACTGAAATCCATTGATGGGGTCAAAACTAAACGGAGATTGTGGGGGGGCCAGTTTCATTTTTCCTATGTTATTTTTTTTTTTTCGTACACAGTAAAAGTAGTAGGAAGAGGAGGAGGATGGAGGAGACCGGCGATGTTCATGCTCAGATTGCCGGGAAGCCTGGTGGGAAAAAGGTCGAACCGCACGACCAAGATATTGTTGTTTTTGCCCTGTTTTTTCTCACGCGCTTTTAAGGAATGTAAGAGATACTCCTCAATGGGCCAGTTCTTGGTGTCGGGTGTACACTATGTATGGACCAGGGGTAGGCCTTGTTGGGACGATACAAATAAGACTACTAGAGGGCCTAAGTTATTTACACCTCTCCCTGCAAAAAAGTTGTATTATAATTTATAATTTTTCAATTTTTAGCGAAACCTTATTTCATATTATATACTTTTTTTTCCTATTTCTATGTTTAAATACTAAAAAGTGACTTTATTTTTCTTTTTTTTAAAAAAAAATTGAGGTTGATTAATGAAATTTTTCGTTATTAGATGAAACTCAAACTACTCGCAGAAATAAAGCAAATTGAAAATATCTTTGTATATGAAGCATATTTTAGAAATAAAAAATAATCTAAAAGGTTTTACTAAGAAATATCTTAGAGATACTACTCTATAAAAGTTATTAACTTATATTAAGTAATTTTCATGTTAGATACTACAGGGTTTTATATTAATATTATTATTATTTTTTTATTTATCGAAACAAATCATTAGAGGTTTAATTTTTAAAATGTGTTTTCTTTTAGTATAATTGATAACTCGCCTCCTGACGATGGCTGTAAGTATTTGTGCCGCAGGCAGTTGCATGAAAGCAGAAAACAAACTTGATCACCTAATTGTGATGCGAGAACAAGGTGCAACTCCCCAAAATTGACCTTCTTGTGCACGCTGTAGAGCTTCCTTTTTTTTTTTTCTTTACCTACCAGAAGCCAGAAGATTCTGAACCTCAAAAGCAGTTGCCCAGTACATATATTAAAATTAATTTAAAAAATAAAAGATAAAACAGCCTGTATCAATAACAATAGTAAAATATGGTTGATGCATACCCGAATTCGTCCTACAGACGGCAATTGCCACAAGCAGTGGCTAAGAGTGCCATAAGGTGTGTCCTTCCTCTTTGCAGCCGCTAGGAGTTTAGCAACTGCTGATTCTGGAGTAAGTCTCCTATCAAGGGATAGTTGCCAATAAGAAGGAAATAAAACACAACAAGCAGAAAGAAAAAAAAAAATAAAAATGGTTGTGAAGAACAACAACAGTCTCATTTTACTTTGTTGAAGCTGGAAAGAACGTCTCATTTTACTTTTGGTTTCTACTTTCATGCAATTGCCTGCAGCACAAATAGGCACAATGGGAACTCGCCCCCTGAGGACAAATTGCATGAATTCTGGGCTATATAGACTTTAATGTACGCAACAAGTGGTCAAAAATTGAGAAGGTAACAAATAAGGCAAACTACTAGAAAAACCTAAATACGGTGGAGAAATGTTTCCACGCATTCTTCTCGAAGGGCAATGATCCAGTTACATGTATTCATACAAAATATAGAAACTACCAAAAAGGATATATTTTCCAAGAGAATTGACATAACAACCTAGGTGTTGACCACAAGCTGCACTGCAAAAGCGTTGAATGTTTAACTCATAAACATGGCATTTATCACACTATTGATCTAGAAGTGTCCACCAGAAACATGGTTGCAGACATTTAAGTATTATAAAAATTTTACATATAACACCACAATCTGCTTACTAGAAAGAGCTTTGGATTTGCTTTTCTGGTCATAGAGATAAGTTTATTTACTGAAATCTTCCCTATTGCACGTTATTCCTGAACTCCAACGAGAGAGCGAGAGAGAGAGAG